>APFE030476519.1:0-31067 GCA_000404065.3 Pinus taeda | reverse complement strand
AAAAATTCTTTTTCTTTCGGCGCGCATCACCCACAGTTCTTATCTAATTCCCAGCAATGGCCGTCATATAATATATATCAATCTGTGGTTAATACGCTATACGCACAAGGTTATTGCATATACATTGAGACAAGGTCATTGCGACTACAATCGGCAGTCATACGCTTCCTTAATGAGGATTCGAAACTAACATTCTCAGCATGTCGCTGAATTAAACTAGATTTTGATGGCTTCTTTTTCCTCGACGAGGAGTAGCAATCCTTACACGGGAACATGAATCTAGTCTTCTGACTTCGTTGTACCCTTCAGGGTTTAGGCTTTTAACCTAATGTTCCAGTGAAAATCATCTGAAATGAATATAGAGAAATTACTCACTCTATCGTATCTACTGGTCGGCTGTGATCTCCACTGTTAAAAGAGTTAATCAATCCAAAACTGTAGTGCGACTTATCTTTTGGAGGCCACAATAGAAATACTACTTCCAAGGCTTCAAATTTAATCTAAAATGGAAAAGAGAAAGAGAAAGCAGAAGCTCAACGAGAATGGAGGGGAGGATTTGTCAACAGAGCATGGCATTCATGGTGTGAATAGAGCTCAGTTCTCTGCTGTTGCTCTCATCCTAGCAGCCCTGAGAAAGTCCGTTGTGGCTTGCAGAGCAACCAGAGAGGATTCTATGGAGATCAGCTGGCGTGAAAATTCTTGGCATTGGATAGCCACATGAATTTGGGCTACCAACGTTTAGTAGAATGTCCAACGCATGTCAAGTGAATGTCAGGCGACGGTTTAATGCTAGGTGCATGTTTTATGAATGGAATATGGCAGAACAACAAATATTCATGGATAGACACCTTCTAGATGACAGAGAGCCTAGGTAAAAGGAATATGGTAGACAGACAGAGGAGTTACAAGGAGCATGAGAGCTAAAAAAGGAGCTGGCTCTGATACCATATCAGGCCTAACTCCATGGGGCAGAAAATCAATTCATTGTATTATTCCATCAGGTAGGTCCTCATTATATACATGAGGGAGAGATTGTTCAGTTCATCTCCCGATGACTGTTCATATTCCTATCTATCTATTTACAATATTCACCCAATCACAAGGATTAGGTGTCAACAAAAATATTGCAGAAAGATTTAAAGGCCCAACAACATCAACATTAAATTCTTTATGTTTCCATATTGCTTTCTTATTTGTCATTTTGTTTACTTTGTAACTTCTTCTATGTGCAACCTCTACATTATGTGGGAACTTGCAATTAGTGTGATCATTTTTCCACTTCAAATAAGAAGAATTCATTGGTCCAAATCATCATTATTAGAGTATTGTTGGATTTATAAAAGATTCAGGAAAACTTAACCTAGAAATTTAATGTTTAAAACTTGTTTTTTTTTGTCTTTTTATAGGGTTAATTTTGTATTAAATTGTGTAATTTGCAATTTGTAAGTGTTCTTATAAAATGCATTTTAATAACAAGAAATCACATGTCACTTAAAATTTCTAATACTTATAAATACATTTTAAATTAGTGAAGCCATATAAATTGAGTGGGTATATGCTAATACATATCAAAACACTTACCTCTTATCATTGCCAAGATTGAATAAAATATTTAAAAAAATATATATTTTAAATTAGTGAGTTATGAGTTATGGAGATTCATAACTTGTAAGTAGTCTTTATTATAATGCCATGGTTTATTAATACCACATGCCAAAAAATCCATAAGTCATGTTGTTGCGATAAAGAGTATTACTACTTTCGAAATAAATCTAAACCTTTGATTTGTCACTATTACTAACAAGATTTATAAAAAATAAATGCCCCAATTAAAACGTTATTCCAAACTAAACACATGTAAAAAAAATCATCATAAAAAACTTTTAATATAAAAAACAACTTCTAATATCACATGTGAAATGAAAATTAATTTTATTTTTACTAATATTTTTCATTTTCAGGAAATAATATTGTAACGTTTCCTTGTAAAGTTTTCTTTTAACCATTCATATTCCCCTAAATTTTTTCTAAACACTTCTATATATAATTGTTTAATAGTCATCCACATGAGTTTATGAAGTGTTGGTTCATTGTTTTCAAACATAAAGCGGATACGACCTTTACAAAGTTTTGGAGATCAATTTAAATGACTTGAGGGTTAATGTAACCTATACCTCCTGAGGCTTGTAGACACATTTAATTGCCTGCTACCTGGAGCGCTCACCATTGGCAATGGATCAACGACAACAACTTGACTTGGGATTAATGCTTGATCAACAACGATAGAGGCTTGGAGGCTCATTGATGGCTGAGAGGGATAGATGGAGGGTAGAGGGTAACTACCTTCGCCTCTTGTGTTACCCAGAACCTCATTTGGCTCATTCCAGGGTTGCTTTGTGTCCCTCTACAAATCAGTTAGGGTTTCGAGTTTTCTTCCTGAACCACCGGTTAATGGCAACCCTCTCCCTTCCCTAGTTGCTTTCAGGTAAAGGGAAACACACAAAGGAAATTCTCTCCAATAAATTTGCCATTACAGAGTTACAATTACAGAGTTACTCAAAGTTCACGGCAACGTAGAAGCAAAGAATGTGTTCTACTGGTTTCAGAATTCTCACTTGCGCAACAAGAGGAAACAACAAAGAAAATTGGCGCTTGACGCAACAAGAGGAAACAACAAAGAAAATGAAATTAGCTCTCGGACTCCAATCTGCTCCTCCCCATCCAGAGGTAGACTCTAATTTATTTTGCTTGGATTTTGAATATTCTGAGTAGTTTCATAATATCGATTTCTTATTTTGTACCTTTGTCTATGTTTAGCTTCTGTTGTCATTTTGGAACCCTCACTAGGTTTTGCACTCTTTTACAGGTACTTCTGGTGTCGTTTTGGAACCCTCGCTAAGTTTTGCACAGTTTTCCTTACCCATGATATTATGAATAGACATCATGAAATAAACTGCAAATGAAAGTCTTACCTGTAAGGAAAACTGTGCAAAACTTAGCGAGGGTTCCAAAACGACACCAGAAGTACCTGTAAAAGAGTGCAAAACCTAGTGAGGGTTCCAAAATGACAACAGAAGCTAAACATAGACAAAGGTACAAAATAAGAAATCGATATTATGAAACTACTCAGAATATTCAAAATCCAAGCAAAATAAATTAGAGTCTACCTCCGGATGGGGAGAAGCAGAATGGAGTCCGAGAGCTAATTTCATTTTCTTTGTTGTTTCCTCTTGTTGCGTCAAGCACCAATTTTCTTTGTTGTTTCCTCTTGTTGCGCAAGTGAGAATTCTGAAACCAGTAGAACACATTCTTTGCTTCTACGTTGCTGTGAACTTTGAGGAACTTCTTTCAGGTAAGGACTCAAATGAAGGGATTGTTTTTGGTTTTTCACTCTTGATAGGTTCTGCACGCTACTTAAAACTGCAAAGAACTTACATGAAATTTTCTGTGCAGGGTGTAGATTCGTTTCTTCCTTCTGTGGAAAATTTAAGTTTTCTCAACAAGTGTTCATACCTCCAGCGCTCCCTTCACGTAATTTTTATGAAATCATCTGTAAAATCTCATTCCTACATTAATTTATTCATTTGCACCCAGCTAACTTAATTTCTCACTCTGTGTTGGGGTTTCAGTATGCAACAAAATTCTATGAATGGTTTAATGTGCTGATGGTTTCTCTGCCGTGTCTTCGACCTCTAGGTGTGGTTCTCGTCTTAATTTTCATGTGCTGGGTTTGGCACTGTGCCATTTTATGAGATGGTGGTCCCATTTAGGCTTGCATGGCAGTAATTTGATGGGTTCCTAACGTAATGCTGGTGTTATCTTACTCAAATATAGGTTTAGTTTTCCTTTTCCAATCCTTACCGTATAGTTAGCCATTATATATACTCCACATGCAGGATTAAACTAAATGTATGTTTTGGTATAAGAATGGTTTTCAGAATTATATGGCAATGTATTTGGTTTGAGTTCTTTTGTTAATTTTTTGATACAATCAACTTTTGTATAAGACAGAGTCTACCTTTTGTACCCATAACTCTGTAAACTATTCAAGGTTATTTCTTGTTTGAGCTCTTTTCCATAATCTATTTAATATGCAACTATGGACTTTGTTATGTTTATTCTTGTACAATTTAGAAGATGCCCACTAGGTTTTCCTGCTATCTAGTTATTTTAATTAATTTATTCAAAGAGAAAACTTTGTTCATTTTTCCTACTATCTAGGTATTTTATTTTATTAATTCACAAAGAAAATTCTATTCTCTGAGGTTCTCCTTTCTTACCGTGCTAATGTAGAAAAGGTTATTCTATGTACAACGAGACTGCTCTTAGGGTGGCCTTACTCAACTCCCTCGTAGCTAACCTAGTTAAAATAAATGATTTGACCTCCTGTAATTTGAAATGTATGTTTAGAACAACTGCCTACCTACTTGTAAGGTAAATAAAATATTTCCTTATCTTTTTCTTTTTATCTCAACTTACTTCGTTTTTTTGCAGTTATTGCTTATAAACAAATAGTTTATTATCAAATTCATCAACAAAAATATTTTGACACACATTCTACAGTCATTCATGGTTAAGTCATACTTCATTCAATTTCTCATTATACTTATCTACGTTCTGAGTCCCCAAACACAATCACGGGGAGTCGAATGTTCCTCCCAACCTGTGAGAACCAGAATCTCTTCTGGTACTCCCCCCGAGATGATTTTATACTACGAAACATAGTTGTTTAGCTCCTTCTGATTCCCTAGACCACCTAGTACCAACCAACTTCAGTCATGAATCTTTCAAGGAGTCCCACTAGCCAACCATCTTAAGTACTCAGGGCTTGATGCAATACCATCCACCTGGCAACATTCAGTCTAGATTTTCTTTTAGTTCTCCTCTCTCTCTCTCTCTCTCTCTCTCACCTCAGGTTCAGATTACCCTTTTGGTTTTTCCTTTCCTCTTTTTCCAAGGGTTCTCTTTCCAGAGAGAGAGAGAGAAGTTGGGCAGGTAACCACTAGCCCATAACTGCTATTTTTAATTGTTTCCACATATGAAATCTTTTCTTTTCATTCTATCCCCATGACTCATGGCTAATTTCTTTCCATAAAAAATTATAATATAATTTCATACTGACAATGCACCATTTAAATCAAATCTTTATACTAGTTTGATTGCAGTAAAGTAAAATAAAGTAAAGTAAATTAATTCTGGGAAATTATCCTAACACTAGAAGGGTGTTACATCTTTCTCCCCTCAAGGGAAAAACCGTCCTCGATGTTTTCTTCCCTCTGGAAAAGGCTCGAGTATGCTTCTTGTATAAACTGTTCATCCTCCCAAGTAGCCTCCTCCAGACTAAAGTGCTACCATTGAACCTTAAAATGGGGGATAACTCACTTCCACAATGTTGTTTCTCTCCGATCGAGAATACGCAAGGGTTCGAATAGGAACTCCCCGTTCGGTTCGACTTGTCATCAAACATCATTATTGTTATTTCTTAGCAAGGTACTTGAAATAATCTTTTTTCCAACCAAAATTTATTTCCACTACCTACACATCCTACCAATGAATAATGTGTCCCGGGTCGTGTATGTATTTGTTTTAGTAAAGATATGTGAAACACATTGTGCACCCATATATGATTGGGGAGGGCTAGATGATAAGCCACCAAGCCAATTCTAGAAATGATCTAGAATGGGCCACAAAACTGAGGGGCTAATTTGGAGCACTCGCTCCATCTTAAAGTACTCCACTTGGGTTTTACCCTCACATATACACGTTCTCTGATTTGATATTATCTATAGATTCTCTGCTGGTCAGCATAGTTTTTTTGTCGATCCTGGGCTGCCTTTAAGTTGTATTGAACCTTTTTCACTGTAGCTTCCATCTCCTTAAGAATCTCAGGTCCTAACATCAACTTATCCTCTGGGCTATTCCAATTACTAGGTATTCTACATCTCCTTCCATATAATACCTCAAAGGGAATCATTTTTAATGATGCATGATAACTATTGTTATATGCAAATTCCACCAAGTGTAAATATTCCTCCCATTTTGTGAGCTGCTGCATCACATACATCCTAAGCATATCTTCTAAAACCTGATTCACTCTTTCAATTCTCCCATCCATTTGCAAGTGATAGGTAGTAATAAAGTGTATTTGGGCGCCTACAATAGTAAACAAGGCCTTCCAGAAGGCAAAAGTAAACTTTACATCTATGTCTGAGATTACCATCTTAGGTATCCCGTGTAACCTGAAAATTTCTTTCATAAAAATATCATCAATTTTTACAACCTTATAAGTTGATTGTATGTATATAAAATGAGCAACCTTGCTCAATTTATCTATTACTACCATTATGGAGTCACTTTGTCTTTTTGACCTTGGCAACCCAATGATAAAATCTAATGTTACGACTTCCCACTTCCACTCTAGAATAGGCAGAGGGGGACGTAGGCCTGTGAGGTGTTGATGCTCTGTCTTCACTTGCTGGCACTCTAAACACTATGCTAAGTACTAGGCTATCTCTAACTAAATGTCCGACCAACAATAGTCTCTCCTTAATGCTGTAATCAATTTTTTGGTATCCTGGGTGCACAGTATATGGGTTTCTATGGTATTCATCTAGAATAAATATTTTAAGATCTTGTTGGTTTGGTACATATATGTGATTCCTATATACTAGCATACCCTCGTTATTAACATCATAGCCCAATTTCCTTTTAGAGTTGTCCTCTTTCTTTGTCTGCTGCCTTAAGAATTGATATTCTAGATCTTTTTGAGCAGCTTCCTTAATTTGATTTGTAAAGTCAAATTTTATTTTACTCACAAAAATTTCATAAATACAATTAAATTTTTGGCCAAAGGCATCAAGCACCTGATTCTCCTTGCCCTTCATGTGTTTAATTTCAAAATTAAATTCACTTAAAAATGCGGTCCATCGTGCCTAATTGATCCAAGTGGATCAATGCAAATGCTCATTTTCAAAAAGCTTCAAATGTGTCGGCACATAGTACAATGTTGAAGTGCTCGATGATACACACCCAACACCGTGAGCGACACGTCAAATGGACATCGTATGCGAATTCTATGCTCAGTTGAAGTTTATCCAGTTTTGCAAAAAGAAGGGCCACATGGCGCTACTTGGGAGCACCACATGACCCCATGACTCAGTAGCGACTGGGCACATAGTTAGACATTGGGAACCACACAACCAATCCAAAGCTGGTAGTTTGGATTGAGGCCAAGTGGCCCAAGGAATTCGAAAAAACGTTGCAACCACATGACCCCATGACTCAGTAGTGACTAGGCACATACTTGGACATTGGGGACCACACAAACAATCCAGAGCTGTCATGTGGTAGTTCAGATTGAGGCTAAGTGGCCCAAGGAATTCAAAAAAAGGTTGCAACAAGACTCTGAGGGAATCAAACCTGTAACCTCAAATCTGGCAAAGACCTCAACAAATTTGGCTAACCAACATATCCGGTGGACAGTTCGTGACAAGATAACGGATTTGGTTTTACTTATCGTTAATTGGCAAAGGCAGAGTAAAGGAGAGGGGAGGGGACAGAGCTTGCCACCCCCACCACTAAATTAGCATGCAAATATGACTGGCTCATCGAAACTTTATCAAATCACATAAGTCAATAGTTATCACATAAAATGTGCCATGGAATGGGGCCAAGGGGAGTCGAACCTCTGACCTTCCCTCCCCCACAAAGCTTTATAACCAATGCGCGAGAGCACGTTCATGTAGAGAGAAAGGACTTAAATTATTTTGAAGTTGCAGGAACCAAGAGTGCCAGCCAGAGTTAGCAGACCTCCACTACAGTTAGCAGACTTGCCCCAGAGTGATTTATTTTCTCCAAATTTGGTGGTGTTGTAGGTGGATAATTAATTTTGGGGGGTCAAGATATCACCTGGTCCAAATATAATTGAGTTTATACTCAAATTTCATGATTTTTGATGATGATTTCGATTTTGCAGTGCTTTTATGCATCCAAACCTCTGATTTTGAGGTCATTGTTGTAAGTGCACATTTGAAGCGACCCAGAGAAATAGCTAGGGAGGTTCTAGTGAACTCCATAATCAAATACTGTGTTATTTGTTTGTGTTTGCTCAGATTTGGCTTTATGTTCTTTTATTTATGTTAATTCACAATCTTATTGATATGTTGCACACATTAACATAAATGGAATTTTTAACATGTTTGTAAGACCTTTTTGACATTTAGATCACTGACGGGCATTCAAATTCGGGTGATGAAAAAAATTGGTTAGGCTGTTGTGGTCTGTCATAAGGATGAATTTCTTTCCTAGTAGATAATGCTGCCAATTTTTTAAAGAATGAATTATTGTTGTAATCTCTAAATCATAGGCTAAGTAGCACTGTTCATGCTCCTTTAGTTTCCGTGATTCATATGCCACCACTTGACCCTCCTGCATCAATACACCCCCAATTTCGGTTTGGCACACGTCTGTACAAACCAAGAATTCTTTATTCCACTCTACCATCCTTAGAATGGGTGTGGTAGTCAGCAAATGCCTCAACTAATCAAAGATTTTCTAACATTACGCAGACCACTTGAACACCTTCCCTGTTTTCTGCAAAGATGTCAAGGGATGAACCACTTTATAGAATCCTTCAATAAAGCGATGGTACTACCTGACTAGCCCGAGGAAATAACGAATATCTGCCACGTTCTTAGGGACAACCCAATCCATGACCGATTTAATTTTCTCTGGGTCTACCTCTACACCCTCTTGTGTGATAATATGCCCCATATATTGTATTTGTTCCTTGTAGAATTCACACTTGATGTATTTTTCATACAATTGGTGTTCCCTTAAGGTTTGCAACACAATTTGTAAGTGCTTATGATGATCCTCTAGAATTTTAGAATAAATCAGAATGTCATCGATATAAACCAATACAAATTTGTCAAGATACAGGTGAAATATCTTGTTCATAAGACTCATGAATGTAGACAGGGAATTAGTTGGTATGAAGGGTAAGACTACAAATGCGTACTGACTGTAGCGAGTGATGAATGTAGTCTTACATATATCTTCCTCTTTTATTCTAATCAAATGGTACCCTGATCATAAGTCAATTTTTGAGAATACCTTGGAGCCCTTGACTTGATCAAACCAATTGTCAATTCCGGGCAGTGGATACTTATTTTTGACAGGAAATTTGGTTAGTTGTCGATAATTGATGCACAATATTAGGGCGCCATCCTTCTTTTTAACAAACAACACCAGAGCTCCCGATGGGGATACATTGGGGCGTATATAGTTTTTATCTAGAAATTCTTGTAGCTGAATTTTTAATTATGTGAGCTACGATATACTCATCCTATAGGGAGATCTTGATACTGGGGCAACCCCTAGAATTAACTCAATAGTGAAATCTATATCCCTTTTCAGTGGTAATCCTGGTATCTTTTCAAGAAATACATATGCGAACTCTTGGATTATTGGTAGATACGTCTATTCAACTATTATTGCATAAGTTCTAGCATAACCCACTTGCATTGCATAGATATGACAACCCTTCTGCAAACATTTACCCAATTGAGAGGCAATAATTGGCCTCAATATTACAAGTCTTTTAATCCCTTGTACTTCACACCTAACACCTGCCTCATTCAAATAAATCACAGTATTATCTTTACAATTCACCAAATATGAGTGAGCCTCCAACCAATCCATTCCTATTAAAATGTCGTAAGATCCCAAAGGAAAGACATCACTCACTTTAATGGTTTGGTATGCTAATTCGATAGAGAAGTCTTCTAATTTAGATCCTACTCACCTCATAGCTCTTGTGGCTAGTTAAACTAGCCAAGGGTTTTTAAATTTATGGGTTTGTAACTAACAAAGTTCTAATATTCTAGGACTTATGCCATTTAAACTAGCGTAAGGATCTATCAAAATTGAAACAATATGCTTAAACATTTTACCTTCTATTTCGATCATGCTGGGATGATAATCTGCCTGACGATCTTCCAAAGCCACATTAATTTTCAGTATGCTTCTCGCTGCTTTGGTATATTATTTATTGGTTCCAATCTCCCACGGTGAAGGAAATTCTTAATGTAATGCGACTCTCCACAAAGTTGTCATTGTAGGGGAAATTTCTGTCCTTGATTATCCTCAGAATTAGTAGATGGTTCCACTGGTCTGGTCTCATTATGAGGTCAAAGTTTCTGTTGATTTTTCTCCATATTTTTGCTTTCTACCCCTTAAAAGTATTCATAGAATTGAACGTTCTGTTATTTCTACTATTTTGTTAATTCTTTTGTCTCATCTTGTTGATCCTTTTTCTACATTTGTTGATAGAAGATTCATGCTTTCCTTATATCACCATCCATAATTTTGGGATAATCAAACTCAAGTCATTCCTTCATATGCATTGGTAAATTACAAACAAACCTTTTCATTTTAGCTTTCTCCTCTCGTAAGTACAATACATATCGTAGTAAGGAGGTAAACTTGGCCACATATTCATCCATAGTCAGTTGCCCCAACCTTAACTCATGGAATTATTTAGCATTATCATCATAAAACTGATCTGATAGATATTTATTCCTGAAATATTTCTAGAATGCTTCCCAATTAATCGATTGCTCATCAACAACATGCACCACTTTTATTTCTTCCCACCACAAGGTAGCCTTTCCTTGTAACTGGTAAATGGTTAGCTGAGCTTTTAAATTTTCATCATAATCATAAATTTGAAAGTACTTGGTTATATTTATTAACCAATACTCTTCTAATTCCTCAACTTCACCATCATAACTTAGAGGCTTAATCTTCTTGAATTCACCTTGAAATTCAACTTTCCTTTTGTTTGCCTTTTTGCATCCGTTACTATCTAACGTGTCTCCAGACTCTTTTTCTTGTGTGTTCTGATTCCCCTCTGATTCCTATGTTTGAATTTCTTCTGGTATGGTGTCCTCTCTCCTTTTGTGAGATTCTGTTCGATTAACATTGTCAGAGCTTGGATTATAATTCTAATGGTTCTATCTATCTGTCAATCTCTTCATAATGCTTTCTTATTCACGCATCAAATGTTCATTTTCAATCCAAAGGGTTGCCATTTCCAACTGGAGTTCATGGATTGTTTCCATCATTGCGACAATCTTGTTACGAAATTCATTCTCCAATTGAATCCATAGCTCATGATTAGTCCCTTCTACCAGTATTGATTTAGGCTCAGTTCTGGGTCTTGTTAATGGTGTGAAAGAGGGTCCACCTCTTCTCCTCATAGTGATCTCTCTTTCTCTTTCTCTCTCTCTATGTACACACATAACACAATTATGTTTGCATCCAGGTCCTCAGTGTAGAACCTAAGATCTAATACCACCTGTAATGTTTACCCATAAAGTTTTCTTTTAACCATTCACATTCCCCTAAAAAATGTCTAAAAATTTATATATATAATTGTTTAATAGTCATCCACATGAGTTTATGAAGTGTTAGTTCATTGTTTTAAAACATAAAGAGGATAATACCTTTGCAAAGTTTTGGAGATAAATTTAAATGACGTGAGGGTTAATGTAACCCAGACCTCTCGAGGCTTCTAGACACATTTAATTTCCCGCCACTTGGAATGCTCACCACTAATGGATTGGCAATGGATCAATTTTGACAACTTGTCTTAGGATTAACACTCAATCAATGGTGGCAGAGGGTTGGAGGATCATTGATGACTTAGAGGGGTAAATGGAGAGTAGTGGGTACTACCTTCACCTCCCTCATTACCTAGACCCTCATTTGGCTCATTCTTGAGTTGTTCTTCCTCCCTCTGTAACTTAGTTGGGGTTTCAAGTTTTTTTTTCTGAACCACAAGTTGATGGAAACCCTCTCCCTTCCCTAGTCGCTTTCATCTATAGGGAAACACATATAGGCACTTTTCTCCAATAATTTTTCCAATGTAATGACTCGAATGAAGAGGTTATTTTTGGTTTTCCACTCTTAGTAGGTTCTAACCGCTACTTAAAACTAGAAAAAACTTACCCCAAATTTTCTGTGTAGGTTTTAGATTCATTTCTTCCTTCTGCGGATAAATTATGTTTTCTCAACAAGTTTTCATACCTCCAGTACTCACTTTAGGTAAGTTTTTTGAAATCAGTTGTAAAATAGGGTTCCCACATTAATTTTATCATTTGCACCCAACTAACTTAATTTCTTGCTCTTTGTTGCGATTTCAGTATGTAGTGAAATTCTGGGAGGGGTTTGACTTGCTGTGGGTTTCTCTACCATGCCTTCGACCTCCATGTCTGGTTCTTGTCTTAATTTTGATGTATTGGTTTGGAATTGTGCCATTGTACGAGATGGTAGTCCCATTTGGATTTTCATGGCAATAATTTGATGGGTTGCTAAGGACATGCTGGTGCTACCTTGCTCGAATATAGGTTTAGTTTTCCTTTTTCAATCCTTACTGTATATTTGGACATTATATCTACCCCACGAGTAGGATTAAACTAAATGCATGTTTCAGTATAAGCATGGTTTTTGGTATTATATGGCAATGCATTTGGTTTGAGTTCTTTTGTTAATTTTTTGGTACAATCAACTTATTTATAAGACAAAGTCTACCTTTCATACCCAGAACTTTGTAAACTATTTGAGGTTATTTCTTGTTTGAACTATTTTCCATAATGTATTTAATATGCAGCTATGGAATTTGTTTTGTTTATTCTTGTATAGTTTAGAAGACGCCCACTGGGTTTCCCTGCTATCTAGGTATTTTACTTAATTTATTCAAAGAGAAACAACTGTTATTTTATTTAATTAATTCAAAGAGAAAACTGTATTCTCCGAGGTTCTCCCTTTATTACAGTGCTAACGTAGAAAAGGTTACTCTTTGTACAGTGGGACTACTCACGGGTGGATGTACTCGACTCCCTCGTAGCTAACCCAGTTAAAATAATTGATTTGACCTCTCGTAACTTGAAATTTTTAGAACATCTTCTTAACATATTTGTATGGTTAGCTAAAATATTTCCTTATTTATTTCTTCTTATCTCCACATAACTGTGTTTTTTTTTACAGTTATTACTTATAAAAAATAGTTTATTGTCAACTTCATAAACAACAATATTTTGACATACATTTTTCAATCGTTCATGGTTAAGTCATACTTCGTTCAATTTTTTATTAAGTAGCAGAATAGCCAACAAATTATACTTATCTGTGTTCTTTTGAGTCATCAAACACAAAATCATGGGGAGTAGAATTTTCCTCCCAACCTGTGAGAACAAGAATCTCTACTGGTAGCCCCCACCCCAAGCCGATTTCATACTAGGAAACATGTTTTTTTGCTCCTTCTAATTCCCTAGACTACCTCGTCCCTACCAGCTTTAGTCATAGGTCTTTCAGGAAGCCCCATTGGCCAACCAGATCAAGGAATCAGGGCTTGATGCAATACCAACAACCTGGCAACATTCTGTCTAGATTTTCTTTCATTTCTTCTCTCTCTCTCTCTCTCACACACACACACCTCAGGTTCATATTACCCTTTTTCTTTTTCCTTTCCTCTTTTTCCAAGGGTTCTCTTTCTAGAGAGAGAGAAATTGGGTAGGTAACCACCAACCAATAACTTCTTTTTTTTAACTGCTTCCACATATTAAATGTTTTCTTTTCATTATATCCCCATGACTTGTGGCTGCTTTCTTTCCAGAAAAAATTATAATATAATTTCATATTGATAATGCACCATTTAAATCAAATCTTCATACTAGTTTGGTTGCAGTAAAGTGAAATAAATTAAAGTAAATTAATTCTAGAAAAATATCATAACACCAGAGGGGTGTTACATATGCCCCCCCTCGAGGGAAACACCGTCTCTGATGTTTTCTTCCCTTCGGAATAGGCTCGGGTATGCTTCTCGCATAAACTGGTCATCCTTCCAGGTAGCCTCCTTCGATCTAAAGTGCTGCCATTACACCTTAACCTTGGGGATAACTCGATTTTGCAATGCTATTTCTCTCCGATCGAGAATACACAAGGGTTCAACTAGGAACTCCTCGTCCGGTTCGATGTGTCATCAAACATCATTATTGTTATTTCTTAGCAAGGTAATTGAAATAAAGTTTTTATTAAACAGAAATTAATTTCCACTACCTACACATCCTGCCAATGAATAATGTGTCTAGGGTCATGTATGTAATTTTTTTAGTAAAGATACATGAGACACATTGTGCACCTGTATATGACTGGGTAGGGGTAGCTTATAAGCCACTGTATCAATTCTAGCAATGATTTGGAATGGGCCACAAAACCCAGGGGCTAATTTAGAGCACTTGCTCGATCTTAAAGTATTCCACTTGGGTTTTACCCTCACATATACATGTTCTCCGATTTGATATTCTCGGTAGGTTCTCTGCTAGTCAACATAGTTTTTTGTTGATCTTGGGTTGCCTTTAAGTTGTATCAAACTTTTTTCACTATAGCTTCCATTTCCCTAAGAATCTCAGGTCCTAGCATCAACTTATCCTCTGGGCTATTCATATTTCCAGGTATTCTACATCTCCTTCCATATAATACCTCGAATGGACTGATTTTTAACAATGCATGATAACTATTATTATATGAAAATTCCACCAAGTGTAAATATTCCTCCAATTTTGTGGGTTGTTGCATCACATACATCCTAATCATATCTTCTAACACCTAATTTACTCTTTTAGTTTTCCCATCTGTTTGCGGGTGATAGGCGATACTAAATTGTATTTGGGTGCCCAAACTGGTAAACAAGGCCTTCCAGAATGTAGAAGTAACCTTTATGTCTCTATCTGAGATTACCATCATAGGTATCCCGTGTAACCTTATTTTTCATAAAGATTCAACAATTTGTACAACCTTATAGGTTGATTGTACAAGTATAAAATGAGAAACCTTGCTCAATTTATCTACTACTACCGTTATGGAGTCATTGTGTCTTTTTGAACTTGGCAACCTAGTGATACAATCTAATGTTACAACCTCCCACTTCCACTCTGGAATAGGCAGAGGGTGAAGTAGGTTTAGGGGGTGCTGATGCTTTGTCTTCACTTGATGGCACTCTAAACACCATGCTAAGTACTGGGTTGTCTCTGACTTCATGCTGGGCCAAAAATAGTCTCTCCTTAATTCTATAATTAATTTTTTGGTATCTTGGGTGCTTAGTATACAGGTTTCTATGGTACTCATCCAGAATAATTATTTTAACGAATTGTTAGTTTGGTACATATATGTGATTCCTATATACAAACCCTCATTATTAACATCATAGCCCAATTTTCTTTCAGAGTTTTCCTCTTGCTTTGCTTGTTGTCATAAGAAGTGATATTCTCGATCTTTTTGAGCAACTTTCTTAATTTTATTTTACTCACAAAAATCTCATAAATACAATTCAATTTTCGGCCGAAGGCATCAACCACCCAATTCTCCTTGCCCTTCATGTGCTTAACGTCAAAATTAAATTCACTTAAAAACGCAGTCCATTGTGCCTGACATGTGTTCAAATACGGTTGATGAAAACAATTGATTATGCTGCTGTGGTCTGTCGTAAGGATGAATTTCTTTCCTAGTATATAATGCCGCCAAATTTTTAAAGCATGAATTATTGTTGTAAGCTCTAAATAATAGGCTGAGTAGCATCATTCATGCTCGTTTATTTTCTGTGATTCATATGCCACCACTTGACCCTCCTGCATCAATACACCCCCAATTCCAGTTTGGCATGCATTTGTACAAACTAGGAATTCTTTATTCAAATAAAATATCCTTAGAATGGGTGTGATAAGTAGCAAACACCTCAACTGATCAAAGCTTTGCTGACATTCCATAGACCACTTGAACACCTTTCCTTTTTTTGCAAAGATGTCAAGGAATGAGCTAGTTTATAGAATCCTTCAATAAAGCGATGATAGTACTCGACCAACCCCAGGAAAGAAAAAATATCTGCCATGTTCTTAGGGACATGCCAATCCATGATTGATTTAATTTTATCTGGGTCTACCGCTACACCCTCTTGTGTGATAATATGCCCCATATACTGTAATTTGTTCCTTGTAGAATTCACACTTGCTATATTTTTCATATTGTTGGTGTTCCCTTAAGGTCTGCAACACAATTTGTAAGTGTTTATGATGCTCTTATAGAATTTTAGAATAAATCAAAATGTCATCGATAAAAAACAATACAAATTTGTCAAGATACAGGTTAAAGATCCCATTCATATGACTCATGAACGTAGCTAGGGCATTACTTAGTCCGAAAGGCATGACTACAAACTCATAATTCCCATAGCTACGTTCATGAGTCATATGAATGCAGTCTTACATATATCTTTCCATTTTATTCTAATCTGATGGTACCCTGATCGTAAATCAATTTTTGAGAATACCTTGGCACCCTTGATTTGATTAAACAAATCATCAATTCTGGAGAGTGGATATTTATTTTTGACGGTCAATTTGTTTAGCTGTCAATAATCAATGCATAGTCTTACAATGCCATCCTTATTTTTAACAAACAACACTAGACCTCCCCATGGGGAGACACTCGGGCGTATATAGTTTTTATCTAGCAATTCTTGTAGCTGAATTTTTAATTTTGTGAGCTTTGGTATACTCATCCTATAAGTTTCTCTTGATACTGGGTGGCCCTTGGAATTAAATAAATAGTGAAATCTATATCCCTTTTAGGTGGTAACCCCGGTATCTCTTCATGAAATACATCTGCGAAATCTTGGATTATTTGAAAATCCGTCTGTTCAGCTGCTACTGCATCAGTTCTAGCATAACCCTCTTGCACCGTATAGATACAAAAATCCTTCCGCAAACATTTCCCCAGATGAGAGGTAGTAATTGGTGTCATTTGTACATGTCTCTTAATCTCTTACACTTCAAACCTAATACCTGTCTCATTCAAATAACTCACAATTTTCTCTTTACAATTTACCAAAGACAAGTGAGCCCCAACCAATCCATTCCTATTAAAATGTCATAATATATCAAATGTCATAATATATTCTAGGACTTATGTAACTTAAACTGGTGCTAGGATCTATCAAAATTGAAACAATATTCTTAAGCATTTTTCCTTCTATTTTGATCATGCTGGGTTGATAGTCTACTTGATGATCTTCCAAAGCTGCATTAATTTTTCATATGATTCTCGCCACTTCACCCATTGTTGAAGCCTCCTGTATATTAGTTATTGGTTCCAATCTCCCACGGTGAAGAAAATTCTAAATGTAATGCAGTTCTCCACAACCCCAACATTGAAGGGGGAATTTCTGTCCTTGATTACCCTAAAATTTAGTAGATGGCTCCATTGGTTTGGTCTCGTTCCGAGGTCAAAGTTTCTATTGATTTTTCTTCATATTTCTGCCTCGCTTCCCCTTCAAAGTATTCCTAGAGTTGACTGTTCTGTTATTTCTACTCTTTTATGCAATATTTTGTATCTTCTTGCTAGCCCAACTTTTACCATTATCGTTTTTATGCATCTGCTGATAGTAGATTCATGCTTTCCTTACAACGTCATCCATAGTTTTGGGATAATCAAACTCAAGTCGTTCCTCCATATGCATTGGAAAACTGCAAATAAACCTTTGCACATTTTCTTTCTCCTCTCGTATGTATGGTGCATATCGTAGTAAGGAGGTAAACTTTTCCACATATTCATCCATAACTACCCCAACCTTAACTCATGAAATTCCTTAGCCTTATCATCATAAAACCATTTTGTTAGATATTTATTCCTGAAATATTTCTGGAATGCTGCCCAAGTAATTGATTACTCATCAACAATATGCATCACATTTATTTCTTCCCACCACAAGGTAGCCTTTTCTTCTAACTGGTAAATGGCTAGCTGAGCTTTTAAATTTTCATCATAATCATAGATTTGAAAGTACTTGGTTATATTTATTAACCAAGACTCTGCTGATTCCTCAGCTTCACCATCATAACTTAGAGGCTTAATCTTCTTGAATTCACCTTGCAATTCAACTTTTTGTTTCTTTTCCTTTTTGCATCCGTTACTATCTGATATGTCTCCAAACAATTTTTCTTGCATTTTCCGATTCCCCTCTGATTCTTGTGTTTGAATTTCTTCTGGTATGGTGTCCTCTCTCCTTCTGTAAGATTCTGTTTGATTACCATTGTCAGAGCTTGGTTTATAATTCCGATGGTTCTGTCTATCTTTCAAGCTCTTCATCATGTGTTCTTGTTCACGTATAAAACGTTCATTTTCAGTTCGAAGGATTTCCATGTCCAACTGGAGTTGTTGGATTGTTTCCATCATTGTGACAGTCATGTTATGAGATTCATTCTCCAATTGAATCCATAGCTCAAGATCTTTTTTTTTTTGACAGAATCAGTTACTGATATATTATAAAAAAATTTCAAGGACTAAGTCCTGTTACATGTAATTGAGAAAACATGGCAGTGAGGATCCAAAATGGGTGCGCAGACCCTTGATCCTTGTTGCTAAATAAACGGTAACTAAAATGAAAGAGATAACGGCTATATTGCCAGACAAAGGAGCCTGCTAGCCAACAAAATTTACAATTCATAGATCCTAGGGGTACTGCTGATTGACTGAATCGTCCGGGAGAGCTTCTTTCCTTGCGCTGGCTCTGGTTGAGGCTTCAGCTTGCATGCTTTGGGTTAAAGTCCTGATATGAGCTATTGCTTCCTCTAAGTGGGTGCATCTCTCCTTCAGGGCCTCGATTTCTGCTTTCTGCTTCTCAAGCTTCTTCCTTTTTGATCTGCTGTCCGCATGATAATCCTCTTTGAGATCGTTGAATCGTTTGATGAATCTGGCTATCATGAAGGTGTGCGTTTTGCAGAGAGTGCATTCGCTGTTCGTAATGACATTCTCTAGAGGATTGGTAGTGGGCTCCTGAGCTTCTTGTTGATCTGCCATTTCACCGAGCTGGAATGAGGAACCAGAGTGCTGATGCTGCAGAGGGCGGTTACTGATGGTGAGGGCGATAAAGGGGAGTGAAGAGAGCTGAAAGGGGGAGTGCAGGGCTGGTTTTCTGATCAGGAGGGGGACCGAAAAGAAGGGAGAGGAGCTGGTTAACAGAGGAGTAGTATAAAGAGGGGAGGAGCGCTGAGACAGCAAGACAAACAACCAGTTAGTAGAAAATGAAAAACTGAGATTGAAAATGCCTGTGTTTACCGCTGTCGTGGAACGATATCCAAGCTCAAAATGAATGCGCACTGCTTCAGGAGAGGATCTGAGATGGGAGGAGGCGAGAGCCGAGACCTTCGCAGCGATGAAGAATGAGTTTAAGGAGAGAGCCATGCTGCTAGTTATAGAGGGAGAGGGGAAGCTCATGGGAGCGATCAAGAGAGGGTGGATCCGATTCTTGAGGTGACTGTGAATCCAGTCAGAGATTTTTCTACGAGCGAGGAAGATATTGGAGTGTAATCCACCTGAGCAGCACCTGAGAATGACGGCGGAGGTCAAGCAAAACATGAGTTCTGATCTGAAAGAGGTGACATATACGATCTCAGGGGCGAGGATTAGAGGGAGGAGGGACTGAGTGGCGCAGTCAAGGAGATTTGGCAGAGTGTGGGGAGATTTGGAGGTGTGCAGATTTCGAGAAGGATGGGGTCTGAGGTGACCCAGATTCTGGAGAGTAGGGGTGGGATATGACAAATTAAGGGATTGCTTTGTCATAAGTGGAATCATTTTCTCTGACTTGGCCTACAGGTCTGTTGGTTTCCTTGTTGGCCTGATCATCTGCCTCTTTGTTGTTGCTCCTTAGCACATGTTTGAAGGTGGCCCCTTTTATTTCTCTTATGTTATCAATAATCCTGGTTTTGATGTTGCTCAAAGCTATTTGCTTGAAATCCCTCCCTGAGACCATGGAAACTATAATAATGGCTGAATTACCCAATATGAGTAGGTTTTGCAGTCCAAGTCTCTTCATGATTGAAGTCCCCAGGAAGAGGCTGTATGCCTCGGCCTTATTGTTGGTCATAATGCCCAGTCCCCACTCGTAAGTCACCATGATTTTTCCCTGATGGTCTTTGATGACTCCCCCTGCACCTGCCTGCCCCGGATTATTTTTTGAGGCCCCATCAAACTGAAGGGAGGGCCTCTTTTGATTTAGAATCCAATCTTTGACTTCCTCATTAGAGCCTCTGAGCTTCCACTCCTTTTTCTGGCCGGTATTTGGGGCGGTAGAGATCCTTATATCTAGACTGAATTTGCCAATCCATTCAGCCTCTCTTTGATTCCAGGATTCTTGATCTGGTTGAGCTATTCCATTAGCACTTATGGTCTCAGAGATGAGCGCTATTGATTTTGCCAGAGTGTTGGAAATGCTGGGCTTCTTGTTATTGAAAATGCATTTATTTCTGGTGATCCAGATTTGCCAACAAAGGGTTGAGGGGATGTTGTTCCATAGTCTGTTGACAAGAGTTTTGTTTTTCTTGGAGTAGGGGTAGCTGTTCCCCCAATTTTTTTGGAGAGAGGTGATCTGGTTGGGCATTTCTCCTATGCTTAGAGGGCTGATGATGAGCTTCCAACAATTTCGAGCGAAGGAGCATTCCAGGAAGAGGTGAATGCTGCTTTCTTCAGCTGCTCTGCAAAGGCAACATATTGAAGGACCGAGGATGCCTCTTTTCCTAAGGTTTTCCGCTGTGAGAATTTTTATTTTGAGGAGAGTCCAATTGAAGAACTTGACCTTCGAGAGGCATTCAGAATTCTAGACCACTTTGTGGAGAGCCCAATTGTTGGTGGCTGAGGCATTTTGGAGGATTTTGTAGCCTTCTTTGACTGTGTAGTTTCCGCCATTGGGGTCCTAGACATACTTGTCCTCGGTCAGATTGTTGAGGGGAGCTGACCCTGAGAGAGATAGCTTGAGATTATCCCAAAGCTCCCTTAGATTTTTTGGAAGAGAGAGGCGCTTCCAGCCCAACCATCTTCTTTGATCCCAAGAGGAAATGTCATATAGAGAATTTAAATTTTTTGCTTCCATCCAAATTTGCGGAGGTCTGAGATTTTGGAGAGCATCCCTTGGTCCTGTGCCCATTATCCGATCAGTCCAGATGTTAATGTCTCTTCCATTTCCCGGAGCTCTAGAGATATAATCTTTGAATTGGGGGAGAGTTTTTTTAATAAGCTTCCAGACTGGGGTGCACTGCCTGTCAACAATTGGTTCAGATAGAATGTTGGAGTTGGGGCCATTCAGGTATTTTCTTTTGATTACTTCTGTCCACCAGGCACATTTCCCATTAAGGATTCTCCATATCATCTTGAAACCCATGACCCCGTTGGAAAGTCTTGGTATTTTTATTCTTAGCCCTCCTTTTTCGAATGGTAATATGACCTGGTCCCATTTTACAAGGCTGAACTTTTTGGAGTCCTGCCTTCCTCCCTGCCAAAGAAAGCTCCTAATAATTATTTCCATGTGTTTGTTAGTGCTAGTCGGGGCAAGAGTGACTGCGAACTGATATATGGGGAGAGCTGAGAGAATGGCTTTGATGAGAGTGGTTCTTCCAGCCAGATTGAGCCAAGTCATCCCCCAACTCTGAAGTTTTCCTCTCAGTTTCTCTATTAGTTTCACCCAGATTTTAGTCTTGACCGATTCCTTTGCTAAAGGCAGTCCCAGGTACATGAAGTGGCTCCAATTCCTTTGCGTTGGGATGTCCAAAATTGTGGAAATTCTCTGAATAATGTGTTTGGGGACATTCCAAGTATATATCATGCACTTGTTGTTGTTGAGCTTTCCTCGGACGCTATAAGGAAGGATTCTAACGTTTTCTTGAACCTTCTTGTCATCAAACTGGAGGCTCCCCCAATTAGGAGTGTGTCATCTGGAAAGAGAGAGTGGTTTATCCCCTTGGTTCCACGAACTATGCTGATTCCTGTGATTTCTTTTTGCCTACGTAGGTTTTCCAAGTGTATGCTCAACGTTTCGGCCATGATGATGTAAAGGAAAGGGGAGAGAGGGCAGCCTTGTCTCAGACCCCTTGAGCTTCTGAAGTAGTTGCTTGGCCTGCCATTAATTAGAGGGGCTGTCCAAGGATAGGATATACACTCCATGATCCTGCTGATGAAGGTGCTGGATATCCCAAATTTCCCAAGAGCTTCTTTAAGGAAGTGGTGGTTGACTCTATCAAAGGCGTTTGTCATGTCTAATTTGATGATCATGCCCCTTTACTTTCTGCTTATGCTGCTATGAATTTCCTCTTGGATAAGAATAGCATTATCCATGATTTGTCTTCTTGGGATGAAGCCTCCTTGATTCTCAGAGATGAGGGAGGGGAGAAGCTTTTTTAGCCTGTTGGCTAGGATTTTGATGATGATTTTATAGGAAACATTACAAAGGGAGATTGGGTGAAATCGATCAAAGGATTGGGGGTTGGGGTCCTTGGGGATAAGGGCTAGGTGGGAAGATTTAATGCTATTCCCCATTTTGCACTTAGAGAAGAAAATTTTCACCATTCTAATGAAGTCTTTCTTGATTGTTTCCCAATGATTTCTGTAGAAGGCCACTGTGAACCCATCTGGGCCCGGTGCCTTATCTTGCTGCATGTTGAAAACTGACCACTTAATTTCCTCTGCCGTGACCTCTTGGTCCAGCTCGCTGTTTTGGGCTTCTGAGATTTTATTTTTGATTAAGCTGAGAAATTCCTCATTATCCTGGAGCTGGGGGTCTGCGGATAACAGTGAGTTGTGGTGTCTGAAAGCAACCTCTTTTATTTCCTCCTGGTCCCTTAGCTCTCTTCCATCCACCATGGTTCTCTCTATTTGATTCCCTGCGCGACTGAGCTTTAGACTATTATGGAAAAAAGAGGTGTTTTTGTCTCTGGCTTTGAGCCAAAGGCACCGATATTTTTGTCTCTGCTCTTCTTCTTCCATCCTATTTTTCCTGTACAATTCTTTGTACATTTCATTCTCTTTGGCCTGATCCTCCTCTGTATACTGGATTCTCTCCTTTTCCTGGTTCCATTGCTCTAGCTGAGTATGGAGATCGGTTCTTTTTTTGCTTTCCTCTGCTGCGTGGTTTCTTGCCCATTGTTTGATAACAATCCTGAGGGATTTGAACTTGGCTTCCTAGATGTAGTGGGGTGAGCCAATAATTTCTTTTGCCCACTGCTCCTTGATCAAGTTTCGAAATTCTTCTTTGTTGTCCCAAGCCTTGTTGTATGTAAAGGGGAGAGGCCCCATGTTCTTTCCCTTGTCTAAAGTCAGGGCCACTGGTTTATGGTCTGAAATGTAACCTTGGATGATTTTGCTTTGGATGTTTGGGAATCTTGCTATTGTTCTTTCTTGAATGAGAATTCTGTCTAATCTCTCTTTTATGTTGTTGTTTCCAGTTCTCTTATTGCTCCAGGTGAATCTCCCATTTTGCGGAGGAATATCCACTAGATTATGAGTTTGGATTATAGCTTCTAGAGAGTCTCTTGAGGGGTCAGCATAGTAGTTTCCTCCTAATTTCTCATCAGCATTCCTTATTAGATTTAAATCTCCTCCAAGGAAAATGTTCCTTCCTTGAACTGCCAGGAGATCTGAGGTTATTGAATCCCAACATAGAGCTTTGTCCCTATAGTGGTTAGGGGCGTATATGTTGTAAATAGTGTAGTCTTCTTTTGAAGCTTTGTTCTGTATGTCCGTTCTTACCCACCAGATATAAGACTTTTTCTCTTTGAGTTCCCATTTATTTTTGTTCCATAGTGTTCCTATACCTCCTGATGCGCCCGCTGCGCTTGTTGCTATGCCTGCGTAGTTTTTGCTTCTTTTTGAGTGATTTTGGAATTCTTGATCTGAGATTTTGGTCTCCTGGAGGAGGAGAAGGTCTGGCTGTTCAAATTTAAGGAGATCCCAGACTGCATTTGCTTTAAGGGAGGAGCCCATCCCCCTACAATTCCAGGAGACCAAAATCATCATTTACCTTTTTGGTGTGTGTCCCGCTTTTCTCTTTCATCTTTTCTCCGCTTCCTTTTGATTTGTCTAGGAATGTGTCCATTGGTTGCTACATTCCGGTGGACATTTCTTTTGCTGCGTTTTCATCTCTGATTTCTTTGTTGGACTTTCTGCCTACTTTTATGGGGGGATCCGTGGAGAGATTGTTTTCCTTTGATTTGTTTCGGGTTAAGATTCGTTCCACAGTTGGGGGGGGGAAGGCTAGGGGAGGGAGAGAGGGGAGGAGATTACAAGGGCAGTGCCTCTGGGGGAGGGAGGAGGGGATGAAGGGTCCTCTGCGGACAAGGATTCAAAAGGGTTAGAGGAAGAGGGGAAGGGAGGGACTGAGCTGGAGGGGTGAGAAGGGTGGGAGGAGTTTTCCGGGGGGACCTTTGAGCTTGGGCCTCGAGGGGAGTTTGGCTTTTTCTTTTTGACTTGTTCTCAAGCTCCCTCGGAGATTTCGATATTACCTTCAGATTCATTTGTTTTAGATTTACTACATCTATTTGCGAAATGCCCATACTCATGACATACCTTGCACTTGAAGGGTAGCTGCTCGTAGTCCACCTGCTGTATGTGCGTCCACTGATCGACTTTGATTTTGATGGCTTCCGGCAGTCCTTTCCCCAGATCTACCTCTACACAAATCCTCCTGCATGCATGCATGTTCTCCTTTGGTTCAGATCTGTCAATGAATTTTCCAATAGCATTCCCTATAGCCTTGACTGACTCATCCCCCCAGCAATGGAGCGGCAAGTGGGGCAGACGGACCCAAACAGGGATAGCATTGGGGACGTCCATTTCCGGGTCGAAGTCTGGAGTCCATCTGTTTAAGTAGAGTCCCCGAGAGTCCATGAAATAGGGGCCGTTTCTGAAGATAAGGTTCCTATCCTCCTTTGATTCGAAGAGAAAGGTGTAAAATCCTCTGCCACAAAACCTGATTACTATTTCCCTTGCACTATCGAGTTCCAGTTTCGTTCGACCCATCTTTGAACTGATCTTGGGGATGGCCAGAGTCCCGTGAACTGTCCGACCAGGCCTCTTTCTGCTAACGAGATTGCAGCCTTCCTCGGGAGGGAAGGAGGAAGAGATACTTCTAGTATTTCATCTAATTTCTTGATAAACTTGGAGGCTGAAGGTCGGATTTTTCCAGCTGCGTTCTCAGGGATGAGAGAAGCAAACAGTTTCTCAGAGTCCTCTGGATCCTGGGGCGGGGGATCCATTTTTTCCATTGAAGAGCCAGATCTCGGGAATATCAGCGAAGGGGCAGCCGGAGAGAGGCCCCGGTGTAGGGGAGGGAAGGAGGCCCAGGCGCGAAGAGGGGGGAGGCGGGAGCCCAGCAGATGATGTGCGCGAGCCTAGCAGCGGAGCTGCCAGGCGCAGAGCTGGCGCGCTGCAGCGTTGTCAGGAATCCTAAGGCGTGTGCTGCTCCATCGATCGTGATTCTCACATTTGTTAACTGATAATATTAGTGGCTTCGATCCATAGCTCAAGATTAGTCCCTTCTACTGGTATTGATTCAGGCTCAGCTGGGTCTTGATGATGGCGTGAAAGCGGGTCCTGACCTCTTCTCCTTGTATTGATTTCTCTTTCTCTTTCTCTCTCTCTGTGTACACACACAACACATATTTGTTCGCATACAATTAGGTCCTCAGTATAGAACCTAAGATCTGATACCACATGTAACTTTTCCCCATAAAATTTTATTTTAAGCATTCATATTCCCCTAATTTTTTCTAAACATTTATATATATAATTGCTTAATAGTCATCTAGATGAGGTTATGAAGCGTTAGTTCATTTTTTAGTTCATTCTTTTCAAACATAATGTGGATACGACCTTTGCAAAGTTTTGACGATCAATTTAAATGACTTGAGGGTTAATGTAACCCAAACCTCCTAAGGCTTCTAGACACATTTAATTTCTCACCACCTGGAGTGCTCACCACCAGTGGATCGACAACGGATCAACGATGACAAGTTGTCTTGGGATTAACACTTGATCAATGGAGGGAAGAGGCTTGGAGGCACATCGACAGTTGAGAGGGATAGCTGGAGGGTAGAGGGTAACTACCTTCGCCTCTTGCGCTACCCATACCCTCATTCGGATCATTCTCTGGTTGTTCTACCTCCCTCTACAACTCAGTTGAGGTTTCAATTTTTCTTCTTGAACCATAGGTTAATGGAAACCCTCTCCCTTCCCTGGTCACTTTCAGCTAAAGGGAAACACATAGAGGCACTTATCTTCAATAAATTCACCAAGATAAGAACTCGAATGAAGGGTTTGTTTCTGGTTTTTCACTATTGACAGGTTATGCCTCTTAATTAAAACTACAAAGAACTTACCCCAAATTTTCTGTGTAGGCTGTAGATTTGTTTCTTCCTTCTACAGAGAAATTAAGTCTGTACCTCCAGTGCTCCCTTCAGGTAATTTTTATGAAATCAACTATAAAATTGGGTTCCCACATTAATTTGTTCATTTGCACCCAACTAACTTAATTTATCACTTTGTGTTGGGGTTTTAGTATGCAACAAAATTCTGTGAAGGGTTGGACGTGATGCGGGTTTCTCTGCCATGCCTTTGACCTCGAGGTGTGGTTCTCGTCTTAATTTTGATGTACTGGGTTTGGAATTGTGCCATTATATGTGATGGTAGTCGCATTTGGGTTTGCATGACAGTAATTTGATGGGTTCCTAATGACATGCTAGTGCTACCTTGCTCGAATATAGGCTTAATTTTCCTTTTACAATCCTTACTGTATAGTTGGACATTATATTTGCTCCACGAGCAGGATTAAACTAAGTGTATGTTTTTGTATAAGCATGGTTTGGGGCATTATATGGCAATGTATTTGGTTTGGGTTCTTTTGTTAATTTTTGGATACAGTCAACTTTTGTATAAGACAAAGTCTACCTTTCGTACCCAGTAAACTCTTCGAGGTTATTTCTTGTTTGAACTCTTTTCCATAATTGATTTAATATACAGATGTGGACTTTGTTATGTTCATTCTTGTACAATTTAGAAGATGCCTACCAGGTTTTCCTATTATTTGGGTATTTTACTTTGAAAGATAAAATAAAGTGAAATAAAATAATTTTGAAAAATTATCCTCATATGGAAAAAATGTTAGTAAATTTACTAACTATTAAAAAATATTAATCTTTACAAATTTCTATTTATAAAATTTGATTAATATAATTTCATATTGACAATACACCATTTAAATCAAAATTTTATACTAATTTAACTCAAGTAAAATAAAATAATTTTGAAAAATTATATGAAATATCAAAAAAATCTTAAATTTACAAGCTACTAAAAAAATATTAATTCTTACAAATTTCTATTTATAAAATTTTAATTAGTATAATCCGAACTATAGCTATTGGTCTTAGACTGAATTTCATATTCACTTTTACCTAATTAACTTTTAGGTGAAGAAATAAGTTCAAAAAATGTGGAATTTATTTGAGAAATGGTTTTGTGGCCTACGTTTATGTTTTTCTTTATCATTTAAATTTAATCCCATTACATATAAATGTATCCCATTTTTTAAATATTCAAGCATTGTCTATTTTTTAATTTATGTTTAGTTTCAGAGGTATTGTTTGTTTTTTAATTTACTTTGTATATATATTCTCTAGAATTAGATGGGGACCATATATATTCCCTAGAATCGGCTTCAACAAAGAGATGGGGACTGCACCGCCAAATAATTTGATATTGAAACAATATTTACAATCTGCTGAGAATGAAACTGTACGATGAAAGCGTTTGTGGCATTAGTTTCAATGACCCATGGAATAAAGTAACTTGAAACGATGGATGACCATGTCTTTCTACATAGAACACACCTAAACACCTTGTGTTTAGGGATACAAAATTCTGATAGTTTTTAAAAATGGAGGAAGGTGAAAACACAGATAAATTTAACAATTTTTGTTTTATTTTTATTTTTTACTGCCACATTTGTTTACTTGTTAATTATGATGATTGTTTTTTTTTTTACTTGGGTTTTTTCTCCCACAAAAGTTAAATTTGACAATTTTTGTTTCATTTTTACATTATTATTATTATTTTTTAATTTACTGCGGAATTGTTCATTATCATGATTGTTTTTATTGCAGACATTGTATTTTGGTTTTTCTTCTTTATTAATGGAAATTGTATTTTGTTCAATAATATATAATGAAATGTGTTTTGCATATTTTGTTTTACAAATTTTATTTACACCAGTGTTTATGTATAAATATCTTTATGCCATTTCATTACATGAATCACATTTCAATGCCTCTTTACAAGTCTTTGATCTCATGAGAGTGGGTAGTTGATCTGCCTTGTTGATTCAAGTAAGCCACTAGTTTTGTGAGCAGCCAGAGGGAGTTTGCATAGATGGCAAGGAGATGAGATGTTGTCACAACTTTTCTCCTCAATAAAGTCTATGAGTTGAAGGAGGAGGATTGATTGCTGTAGAAGTCTATATTGGAGAAACGATGCGGTAGTTCAGCTTTTTAGATTCACACAATCAACAAGTTCGATGATCGATGGTTTTATATATGGAAACATCAATCTTGCATAGACTTGGTATGGCATTATGGCTCACCCGAATTAAAATAAGGCATAACATTAGGTCTCATGAGATTTGAAATAACCAAACCACACTAGTTGGTTCGAAACGCGTCGAGAAATGTCTGTCTACATGTGATTTACGCCGAAATTATTCTTTCAACTATTATGGATCACAGAAGCCTCAATTCAACTATAATCTATTTTTTTAAAGCATCTTTTCCTTAGGATTTGAGAAAAGAGACTTTCGAGAAGTCAATGGAAAAGAGATTTTGAAGAGATATCATAGTAAAAGTTGAGTTCTTTTGCTTCAAAAATTGTAAATAGTACCATCTTTTGATAGTGTATAGCACCTTTTATATTTATCTGTACATCTCTACGTCAGTTGCCACTACGTGTAATAGCCTAAGGTTCTAGGCAGGCTTGCTTATACCTGAGATGACACATCACACCACGCAGATTAAGATATAAAGGATTTGTAGACAATAACAAGTTGTATTGAAGTTGGAAAACCGAAGTTTGTCGAATGTTTTCAATTGATATGTGCATGTGGCTGGTCTGAGCAGCCTAAATTGTATTGAAGTTGGCAACCCGAAGTTCGTCGATTGTTTTCAATTGATATGTGCATGTGGCTACGCTGAGCACGCCTTCCCTTTACTGGACGTATATATTCGGGAATTCTAGTGATTGTTCATAATGTAACAATGTTAATGAAGTTTGGTAGGTTCTCCATTCATATATGTTGGTGTACATGCACTTAGACTAGCTGTGCATGTGTACATGCACATACATGCACTTAGACCAGTTTTGTTGGTGTACATGCACCTAGATTAGCTCCAGTTAACTTATTGCTTGCATGTGGCACATGTACACATTAGCTTTAGTTAGCTTTAGTTATTGCCATGTACACATTAGCTTTAGTTAGCTTTAGTTATTGCATGTACAACTAAGCTTTAGTTAGCTTTAGTTATTGCATGCACAACTAAGCTTAACTTAGTTGCTTTTATGTATTTATTCTAAACCAATATTGTAGAATCAATTCATTCTTTTTTTCAATTCTTGCTTGCTTCCTTCTTCTCTTGCAAGCTTGTTTATTGTTTTGCATATCTAGATCCTTGTATCTCAAAATCTTACATGGTATCAGAGCACAGGGATTTGTAATCAGTGCACAAGCAATTTTATTTGCAGGTTCAGAAGATTGAAGCAACAAAAAAGATGGAGTCCAAATTGGAGTTTCCACAATCGGCAATTCTCACTCCATATAATTATTTCGAATGGAAGCCAAAGATTCAATTTCATCTCAGAATTAGAGGCTTATTTCGAATAACCATGGAAACGAAAGTTGAACCAACATCGGCAATAGAGAAATCAAGATATTTCAATCGCATGGACGAGGCCTTCGGCATCCTATGTTTATCTATTTCTCCGGAACTGCTATTTCATGTTGAATCATGTTCAACTCCAAATGAAGTATGGAAAAGTTTGGAAGGATTGTTTGGAAAACAGGATGAAATGCAAGGTCACATTCTCGAAAATGAGTTAAACTCATTAGATCCAAGAAACTTTGAGAACATTCAAGATTTTTTCACAAGGTATAAAGCCTTGTTGGTTCAGCTGAAAGGATGCGGGATCGACAAATCCAAGAAGAAAATCAGTTGATTCTTTCCATTTTATCAAAACTTGGTCCAGAGTATGCAGTATTCGTCTCTACATTCCACACAGTTAGATCTCCAACTGGTGCAGCTTGGAAGATGCCCTCATTGGATTCTTCTATTCATTCTTTGATGCATGAGCAAGATAAGCTCATCAAAATGGGCACACTTAAAAATTCCAAAGCACGTGCACTTACTGTGCATGCAAAAGGAAAGGCAAATTCCAAAGACCATCAGAAAGGAAAAGGGAAGAAGGATCCTGATCCAAGAAAGGGAGGACATCCCAAACCCCCTGATGGATCATCTGGCTCAAAGGAAAGGAAAGGAACGAAAGGGAAATCAATGTGCAATTATTGCCACCGTGGTTTTCATCCTGAATCTGCATGCATGAAGAAGACTATAGATCTTATGGCGCAGACACTCCAGCAACACAATCTTGGAGACCACATTCCTGAGAATGCTAAGAAGAAGTCTGGAGAAAAAGCACCAGACCCAAAAGGTAAAGGGCATGCTTTGATTGCTCTTCATTCTGCACCACAAGAATGGATCATCGATTCAGGAGCTTCACATCATATGGCTTCTTCAAAGGAATCCTTTTCTTCTCTACATGCATACTCAGGTCCTCCCATTCTCATGGGGGATAATTCTTCAGTTGCAGCAACTGGACAAGGAAGAGTGCAATTCGAAGATGGAAGTTTTGAAAATGTCTTGCATATTCCAAGGCTTTCTGTGAATCTTCTCTCAGTGTATCAGATGACACACACAGGCAGTTGAAGGAAAGTGGAATTTACCCTAGATTCCGTGAGCATTTATGACATGCAAACCAATTTGAAGATTTCATCTGGCAAGGTAAATGATCAATCTCGTCTGTATACATTTTCTGATTCTGTTCCTCAATCAGATTCTATTTTGCTACTTACGCATGCAAATGAAGAA
>APFE030476516.1:0-22098 GCA_000404065.3 Pinus taeda | reverse complement strand
CCCAATTCACTATATTAGCATAAATATAATAAAAAACATGCAATAAACTAATGAGAATGGTGGATTAAGTCGAATTAGTAGGTTGAATGAGCCCATATAATTATCCATTTTTGGGGCTCATCAATAATATCATGTTCTATCACTTTCAACAAACCCTTAATGGGTATGTCACTAAATGATACATCAAACTTGACAATGCATTCTACCAAGAGTGTGCTTCCTTGGTGTAAAAAATCCCTCAACTACTTCCAATTACCTTCACGACAAGAGATCAGAACTGATCTCCTATCTAATTTCAATTAGGACATCTATACCCATATCTATGCCTATATTCAAGAGTGGAGGTTACATATAAAATTGATTAGGGTGAAGATTCTTGACCGATTGGTTAAATATTTTTTCACTCGATCCTTTCTACCCTAGATTTCTAAGGATTTCACCATGGCTAGGGTGGATACAAAGGAGTAGGCCATCTTATGATCCCACCTTCTTGATTTTATTTATTCACACTCAGGTACTCTATAAGATATTATCCCTAATTCTACTTGATGATTAACCAGTTCATAAAAACAAAAAATGAGACCACTTTCTGATGGTGCAATTGGTTTCATCTCTATTTATGTTGTGAGTTAGTTCACTGCTTAATTGGGACAATCAATTTTTATATCGTAAGCCCTTGCAATTGCACCTAGTTTTCAACAAGAAATGTCTCCTATGCAAATTGATGATATTCATATGGTGTAGTCCATGATACCAGTGAATTCTCGACAACCTAGCAGTAAAAAGAAGAAAAATAAGAAAAATGGCACTTCTAAAAATGCTCAAGAGAAATAACAAACCAACCCAACATAGTCAAGGGAACGAATGAATGATGATGTAATAATAAGTGTCCTTGCAATATTTGTTAGAGTGACCACCTAAATAATGATTTCCCATGGGTGGATGAGATTCACTGACTTCTTACAGAACATACTACCAACATTAGCCTTCTAACTTAACACATCCATTTCTTTCCCAATCACAACAACAAATGGTTGTGACACCTCCTCCTTTTCCTGGGCCATAGGAGGAAAAAGGTTTAAAGGAGGCAGCTCGTTACATATCCTTATGTGCACAAAGCAAGTGAACTTGCCTGCGAGAGAAAAAAATTATGAGACTCCTGAGACTAATTCTTCATCTAAGGACCTCTCACACTGGATAAGCCTTTGTAGCTAGTGTTTCTTCCTCCTAAGGGTGTTCTTCATAAGTCAACACAAAACGTCAATAATATGGCTTCCTAACATTATAGTATTGTCAATGATCTATTCGAAGCACCATGTGTCATGTCTATTTTAGTGGTTTTGTAGAGTTTCCTATGCAGCACAGAGACTTGTCGATCACTATTGATCCCTTATAGTTGAATTTGATTATGTTTGTTGTTGATGCAAGTCAGTATAGGTTATCCCATCAAGTTTTTTTTATATCTCGATTCACATCTATAGAAAACAGTTCATCACACCCTTGTAGATAAAGGATCCCATACTTATATCATTGCCTCATCATGCTAGAAATATCTTGGTTCTCCAACACTCATCTACTCAAGTACCACCCTTTAGGAATTTGATGGCCACACCTTCTTACCTCATGGAGTTCTTCTAGCATTTTCCATTGAGTTAGGGTGAAAAATGATTTCCATTGATGTTGAAGTTGTTGATTCCATACTTGAGTATAATCTTCTCCTTGGACATAGCTGGTTCTATGATATGATTGCTACTTAATCATCCATCTTCCAAATTATTCACTTTCCACATGAATGTAAGATTGTTACCATTGACCAATTCAAGCATTGTACAACGACGAACAAATTAACTATTATAGCCACCACAATTCCATTTTTGGGGATAACCCTCAAGGATATGGAGTGTTAGTGCAATATTTTATAAGAGCTCATCATTAATGGAAAATTTTCCAATTACACTGCCCAATTTTCTATCTACTACTATTGCTATGATGCATATGATCTCTTCAATTACCAATGGATCCCATTGGTCACATGACCCTTGGGTGTTTCCCTCTCATTCAAATGTAGACTAATATGATGAGAACATGCCACTCCTAGAGGAAGAGATTTCCTCTTTTGGTCCTATTAGAACCTCCTGACATTGATCATAAACTCCATCCCATTATGCAATATGATTAGGATAACTTTTCATGTTGCGTTGTCACTCCACTTATTTCATATGACTCCCTCGTTGTCAAGTTCCCTAAAAAACAAACCATCTCAGAGGTCATGGATTAAATTGATAATCCAAGGGAGGATATTCCTCATAATTTTTCTATTCTCCCTAATTTGGAAATGGTGGAGCTTGGAAAAAAAATCTTGAATTGAGTTAGTGGGAATTTCTTGTGTCATCCAATGGAGTGCCACCCTTATACTAACTAACATATTGGATTTTCAGTATTGAAATTGCCATCGAATTGTCCAATATAAACCATTCTGTTAATAACTTCTTGTACCTTAGTTGTGTCTTGACATCCATTGTCAAGTACTTGCAGTAACTCATGAGACTACTGACCTTTTATGTCCTCGGGTAGTTCCTGTTAATGATATGATTCTAGGATTTCCTTAGAATCACCAACCTTTAGGAATATGGAAATTAAAATCTATGTAATGTGGCCCCAATGTGGTGTGCCATGTGATGTAAAAAATGGACCATGAGTTCATACAAATACATAGGAATGCTTGGTTTTTTCTCAATGATGACACTACAAAAGGTAACCTTTTCAGATTGTGTTGCGCATTGTACATGTGTATTTTAGTTTTGGTTTGGTGTATGATGTGAGCATTTTTTATTTATTTAAATGTGGATTATTTTATTTTTATTCTTATCATTCTTGTTTCTTTATTTTCATTTGTTAGTAACATAATATTATCTTATCATAGGCACGCCCATGGTGAGACCAAGAGGTTACATATATTATTCCTCTAGCTATGTTGACATTTGTCACAATAATTGAGCATTTATACAAGCATGAATGTCCACAAAACATGGATTTTGAATCATGTCATTTGAAGTAAAAAGTAAGATCCATGATATTCATAGATAGTACATAATGTCCGAAAAACAAAAACAAAAAAAAAACTCAAAAAAAATGTATGGTCATATTTTTACTCATTTTTTTTTATTCTTTCATTATGTGATTTAACCATGGGTATAGTTTTTATGTATGGTTTTTACAAGATAAGGTGGTATTTTTATTAAAACATCCACTAGATTTTAGGTGCATTTTCTTGACCTTGGCATGTAGGGGTAGGTGTTTCTTGTCATACTGATGCATTATTCACTGTCATTGTCATCTTCATTGCACCTTAGGTTCGATCCCATTAGGGTGCAATAGTAACATTTTTCTTATTTGCATGTTCTAACTTGTGTGGTAGATATTTTCTTGACATGTATGCCCTATTTTAGCTCCTCTTTGTCATTTTGGTGTCCATAATGCATTTTTTTGTAGAACTAGAATCCCTCCTTTTGACCTGCCTTGACTTTGAATCTGAGCCTCATTTTCTCTTCTCTGTTATATGCTAAAAATTCCTCAGGAGGATTCCAAAAACTATTTTACCATGTGATCATTGATATTCATTTCCTTTTTCACTTCTACATGTTGATATTCCTTGTCCTTATTTCTCGTTATTGCAATCACACAACTCTCAGTCCCATTGCTAGCTTTCACTTAGTGTTCCTACCCTTCTAGTGATACCATTGCAATATGTGGATTTATGTTTGCAACCTCTCTGTTTCACTTTTCTTAGGGAAGTTCCAAAAGCTTAGAAAAATTTGCTACCATATATACGACTCATTTCTCTAGGATGATCTTCCTTAGTATTTTTCTCATGCTCATTAAACACTGAAGGGTACCGAACATCATTTTATCTCTTTTTTGTGTCGTTAAAACCTAAAAGAAATGACACCTTGTATTTAGAATGCTACTACCTCTTATTCATGCTCACTAAACCAAAAAAAACATTCCCTATCAAATATCATTTTATCTCTTTTTTAGTCTCATTAAAATTGAACAAAAACTAAATTTTCAACCTTACTTGTCTTCTCTTTCATGTTTGTTAAACTATGAAGGAGATACAAACAAATAAAAAGAGTTGGGGGGGACCATCTTGGTCATTTATCATTCAAAATAGAAAATTAAAGTGTCTCCCTTGAACATGGAACTTGTTTGATTCACTATTTTATAGATGGGTATTAGCATGCCTAGGAGCCACACCATACATATGAGTCTTTCTACTTCTCTGGTTGGCTTCTCTTCTAATCATTATGGAGTGTGCTTCAATGACTCATACATTATTGCGTGACATCACGTGGTTATCATCAATTAATTTTTCCAACTTATGTTTGCGACATGCAACTATATGTTCAAGGAAAGTCTACATCTTAATCGACCATCTGCAGTCCTTTTTGAGCTTTTGTGTTTTCCATCCCTATGTCATTTGTATTTGGTGACTTCATCCATCCACATCATCTCTTGATACATTTTGTTTTGATTAATGGGGGATACATTAAGGTCGTCAATCGACTGATCTTCTACAATTGACCTCAACTCATATCTAGGAGACAGATCTAGGAACTAATAATACCTTGGATTTTATAGTCCTTAGTGGAAGGCTTCATCATGATCAACAATTGGTTTGCCTCATTAACTCTTAATTAGTCGAATCCAAAGGTTTTCAATATTAGCACATTTATTCAAAATCTGTAGGTTGTGCTATGCACCTTGGAGTCCATTTTCATCATTGGTGGGTCCCCTCATTTATGTTAATGGTATACCTCAATGACCATTAATTAGACAATTTCCACCATACTCAACATCAACTCCTTTGTTTGCATGATGTAGATCCATACCATTGGGGTTGAGTAGAAGACCTTGGGTTTAAGGATCTTTCACCCTTATATGACACCCCTCCCAAGCTTCATTAGAGTTTGTACCATCTTATGTACTTTGAGGACTATTTTGGGGCACATGCTTTTTATGTGTCCATAGTCCTATTCATGTATACTCTAACATAGATCCATATTGTATTTGTTGGTGGCTATGATCTCTTTTCTTATTGCATGGATCCATCATATATTTATTTGTGGCCACGTGTTAGAATTTCATCTCATGAAAATGTAGTGTGTATTTAGTGGCCATGTTCAATTAATATTTATGTTGAGCATGGGTATACCTACCTTGGGGATGATGTATTTATGATTGATAATTGGTTATTAGAGTTTCTCTGATTTGGTCCCTTGATATCAAGTCCTTCCTTACATTTCTATACTTGATTGTAATGAATTTTGGAAATTAGTTTCTCTTATGATCTCATGCACTACTGAGAATTTTTTATAACCCTATTTTTAATTCCCCTATAGTGTGAGACACCCTAGTTCAACTTACCTTAGTTGTTAGCTAGAATGCATCCCATTTAACTATTTTTTTAGCATGAAAATTGAGCATGACTTGTAGTTTTTTGGTTCACATGGCATAAAGCCTATCCAATAATTTTATCCACCCAATTCACATGCCGTCAAGCCTAACTTCTCTTTTCCTTATGTTTCTAGATACAACATCCTAGATCGAGGAAAATACTATATAACCAAACCCGCTCAAGAGTGGAAGAGGAGTAGAAAATAGTTAGAGAACCTTGTTATGCTATATAAATATCTCTATAATAGGCCCTCACTTGCTTCATGAATGATCCCAGTTTTTGAGTTAGTCGAGGGAGGCTAAGGAGCAATGAATCAGAGGAGAATTCTACACGCTTTAAGGTATACTTATATATTGTACTATTGTTATACATGAATGCCAATTTGGCTTCCCTATATACATTATATGTGTCTATGAGATCATGGTGTTTCTTGTATGACTAGAACTTTCTTACATTCTAACTCTCTTTCTTGGAGGGGAAAATATAGCATCTTTGTTTGGTTTTTCATATGTGGAAGTGTTGAGACCAAGGATTTGGAGAAAGATATTTGAATAGGAGCAAGGTTTCTAATTTCCAGAGTGGGACTTCTATCTTCATTATAATGTATGTCCTCACCCCTATTGTTTCTATTCCATGAAAGGAAATATTACTAATATCTAGGAAGCCTCTTTATTCATATTGTCCACTGTTTGGAAAATCCTGAATGGGATATGTGGGAAAATAGTCCCTTTGTCCTTAGAATAATTGATAAAAATACTTTTGTTTATAGGGGAATTTCATTAGAATCTATTGGTTAACCCATCTGCTAACAACTACCACAAATTCTAACATATTTCTTGGAAATTTTAAGAAGTGTTGGCCAATAATATCCCAAATAAATTATTTTGTAAGAAATTCTCTTGTTTGCAAAATTTTCACAACAAGGTTCATCATGATAAAAATTTAAAATATCTAAAACATCATCTTCTCCCACACATTCTAATTACAAAATTTGGCCTTGTGTAGAAAGATCTCCTTTAATCCATGAATATCTAGCATTTTGTTTATTTACATTTTTCTTTTCTTTTGGTGTAAAATGCGATGGTAACTTTCCTAAGGATAAAAGATTTTCTACATCATCAAGCCATGGATTTCTTATGGATACAGAAATAAATGTTCATCAATAAAAGTATCCATAATTGGAACAATATCACTAGGATAATTAGGGTGCCAAATAAAATTTGCCACTTGATTTTTTACTTCTAGGTCTATCTATGACAATAACATTGAATTCGTGCACTAATAATAACCATATTTTTACTCTACCATTAGTAATATGTTTGTTCTTAAAACATCTAATGGCATAATGGCATATGTGGATAAAGACCTCATAACTCATGATATAATGTCAAAATCTATTAACAACATGCAAAAATGCCGACATATATATTTTTACTAACAATATGATTAAACTTAGTAGGATCTATATTTTTACTGATATAATAGACATCATAGGTCTGAATATTCTCTTTTTTACCTAATATTTCTCCTACTACTATATCAAATGGATTTGTAGAGATATGGAATGGAAAATCCCTATTAGGCCCTCTTGGTATTGGCATTGTAGATAATTTTTATTTAATATTTTAAAAGAAAATTTGAAAATTAACATCTCAATAAAGTTCAACATCTTTATTAAGTAACTTAAATAATGGAAGAGCTATTTTAATAAAATCTTTTATAAATCAATGATAATAGCCTACATATCCTAGGAAACTTCTCACACCTCGCTAAGTTGATGGTACTAGCAATTTAACAATGATTTCAATTTTGGTTAGATATTTTGTTATGCTTGAAAATGATACTTGATGTCCAAGTACAATCCCTTCCATTAGAAACATAAAGAATTGTTCATTGTGAAGGGGTAAATTTATTTTTATGCATCTTATTAGAACTTTTGCTAAGTTAATTAAAGATTCTTCAAAATATTTCCCATATACTAAAAATTCATCCACGTATACTTCTACATATTCATGTATAATATCAATGAATATAGATAATGCTACTCCTTGGAATGTTGTTGGCACATTACGTAGACCAAAGGGTGATACCTTTTAAGTTTATTTTCCCCAAGGACATGTAAAAATTGTTTTATATTAGTCTTCTAAAGCTACCTTAATCTGATTGTAGCCAATCCATTTAAGAAAGAAAAAAAATTCTTCATAGTTAGTGCATCTAGGACTCGATTAATAAATAGTAGGGGAAAATGATCCTTTAAGGTTGCTTGTTTAACTATAGTCGACATAGATTCAACATTTGTCATTTCTCTTAGGAACTACAACCAAAGGAGAAACATACTGACTATTACAGATAGGATAGATAAAGTATACTTTTAACAACTTTCAAAGTTCTTCATTCACTACCTCCTTTAACATTGTATTATTTCTTTGATGTGGTTCTCTTATAGTTATAACATTTTATTTTGTACATATGTGATGTATGCTAGTATCTGGATGGCTACTTTGCATGTCTATGTAATCTTAGGAGAACACTTTAAAATATCTCCTTAAAAATTGAATTGATTGGTCTTCTTGAGACTCTTCCAAAAATAATTGATATTCAAGTACTTCCTAAGATCAATTTCAATAGTTTTAGTAAGAGAATTTATAGGAAAAGTAGTTTGAAATAAATATTACAAAGAATTGATTATGCAACCTAAAAAAGAATCATAAAATATGATCTTGTAGAAATATACTGAGTTGCTTCTAGTTTTTTTGCAATATCCATATTATAAATTAAATGATTAAGTAGATTTTCATCTGTTTCTTCTCTAAAATTAATAGCTTAAGTAATATATAAAAGAGGTTGAATCACTTCTTTGTTTGAATTTTTCTTTCTTTTTTTCAAATGAAAAAATCCATATATATTAATGATGAAAATATTATATACATGTATCTGTCCATCATTTGATGTCTCATGATCAAAACTGTGACTAAAAAAGGCAATATACATAGCCGTACTACTTCTAGTTTCTTCTTCTCAATCTATTTCTTCAAGCCAAGACATTTATTCTGATTCACTTAATGACATAGCAGGGGGATAAAGTGTGACACCTTTGATTTCATTACCTTTTGAAATAGTCATACTTCATGATATACAACTAATAAATGCATCAACTTTAGCCAATGATGGTCTTCCAAGAATTAAGGGATGTTGACGTAGATTATATTTAGGTTGGAGAATTAATAAATATACAAGATATTCCCCTGAATCCAAGGAAACAACGATGTATTCAATCACACCTTTTGGTTTCACTCTTGATATATCTACTAATTATAAGATTGTAGGTATTGGACAAAGATTGCATATATTCAAGTTTTCATTGTTTCCATTCTAATTACATTAATATCTTCTCCTAAGTCAATTAGAGTGTTTGGAATTGAAATAATGTTAATAATGATTTTAACCTTTGGTATACCAGGATCAACACATTTTTCAATGGTAATTCTAGTTGACATTAAGCTAACTAATTTTCCAATAACATGAATAGTGTGTGGATCCCTTCTTTTTCTACCATATTTATTCAAACATAATTTCATTATTTATTTTGCATCTTGGATTGCTTGCAATAAAGGAATTTTAATACAAATAATTCTAATTTCATTTAAGAAATCATACTCAAGAGGAGTCACTTTCCAAAATCAATCTCTTTGGATAAGGAGGTGATTTGGTTGCTAGTGATTTACCTTGTTGAGTTTTAGTGCTTTTGTCTGAATCTATTTTGCTAGTTTTATTAGGAATTTCCTCCATTTCTTCTTATTCTTCCACAATTATAGGGAATTCCTTTTGAATTATTTTTCCTTTCTTGAGTGGATATCTTAAATAGAAATGACCAAATATGCAAGAATTGGTTCTTCTTGAATATTATATGCATATTTTTCCACTGGTTGGGATGGTAATTAAGTAGGTCTTGGTGGTTTCTTACATGAAAATTTAACTATTGTGGTTGGGTTATTTGTGGTGGAGTAAGTATAAGATATGATTGTTGGATTGATTGAGGATATTTTACAAATGGTGCTTGTGAATATTATTTTTGATATGGCTATTGAGGGTATGGTGGCCGACAAGATTGTTGAATATTGTAGGGAGGCTAGTTCCCATAGGTAGGTCCTTGCTAACCTTGTTGAATGGGTCAGTTTTGGGCTTGTTGAGGAGGCCATGCCTAGAAAGACACATGAATGTTCTATTTTTTTCTATAGGATTTGCATTATAATATTGAGGAAATTGTTCAGTAGAGCCTTGAAACATACTTGCTGCTCTCAGTCACCAATGCCATATCATCACAACATGCTATAAAAATTCTACTACTTTAGTTTATGATCTATAGGTCTATTTCAAGTTTTGTAAGGTTGGAAAATTTTCATTTACATGCCTTTATACACAAATTCCATAAAGTTGAATACTAACTGATGGATATTCTCTCAATGGATGCTTCCTTCTATACTTACTACAATAAATACGGAATATTTCATTTAACTCTTCATGTCTCTTCTTAGCTTTTAATGTATCTATTTGTGAGCCAAGTGTACTTAAAATATTAGTTTAAAATTTTCTAATAAATTTCCTAATTCTTCCCTAGGAACACTTCCTGCAACCGACTTATTGATTTTATTCAAAATATCTCCTTGATCTTTGCTATATTTTTCTCTTCCCTTGGAATAATTCCTACACAATTCAGATAGTTTATCATAAGGTAAATAAGAGAAGTCACCTACCCCATAAGATTAAGTACATCAATATATTCCTCCTTAATTTATTTAAGAAAATAGTGTTAATGGTGCTTGGTCTTAGTGCACTATGTTTATATATTTGAAGATTATAGGAAAATATTTCCAAATAATATTCTAAACTTTCATTCTTTTGTTGGGAAATCCTGACGATATCCTCCTTAGAGACTCTGGGTGTATAACATGGTTGATGCTTATTAAGAAATTTTTTCTCACATCATCCTGATACATAATAGTGTGTTCTCCCAAACCCATAAACCATTTTAAATAAATTCCTTTTAAGGTAGCTGGAAACAGAGGAAAATTTTATATATCGTTTCTATATCCATAAGTATGACACAAAATGCCAAATTGAAAAAGAAAAGCATTAGGATATTTAGTTGAAAAACTGTAAAACTTAGGAGGTATAGATGGAGGAATATTTTTATTTTTTACCTCAATACCAAGGCATGTTGGTGCATCTAATATGAGAAATCCAAGGTTACTTCATTCTCTTGTTGTTGTGCTCATTCTTCTCTCTCATTTCTCTTCCAATTCCAACATTATATCCTCTTTGACCTTGTTTTGCTTTATTTTTTTATATATTTTTTTTCTTCTTTCTCTATTAGTTGTCACTACTCTTTCTCTTTCTCATCAATTGCAACATATATGTTAAGTTCTTATTCCTCTTTCTATACTATATCTTCTTTCCAAACAACCCAAATTCTTTGGTCCAATATTGAGGGTTTACTTTTCATGTCCCACTAGATGAGATTATTTGAATTTGTACTTCTCTTGATGTATCTTCAACCAATTAAGGTTCTTGAGTGGATCATCTTAGTTGTAGTTTCACTTCTCTTAACTATTCCAAAAGAGTGATTTTTTCGTTCACTTTCTAAGTAATTTAAGTTGAATTAGTAGTGGGGGAATTCACTTATTCAACTCTAATATATTTACTAACTTTTATAAACATGACACGGTCTTGTGAAAACATATAAACATATTCATATAAGTCTAACATATAAAATATATTATTTTCTAGGCCTTATTAAATATATTTCATCTAAACATGACAAGGGCTTTGTGAAAAACTCACTAAAGTGATATGTAGGTTCTTACCTCTCGTCTTACTACTTTCACTCCTTCAGTGTCCTAAATTTTTATATTAAAAAGTGAACTTAACTTTCTAGATCTAAATGTAACTCTTAATGCACTTCCCTAACAACGATGCCAAAATTTTGCTCTAATTTATTTTCATAAATAAGGACATAAATCTTATCAATATATGAGTTTGTAAACTTAGAAGCACATCACTATATGTGAGGAGTTAGTCTTAGCTTTACTCTATTGTCACTTAGTGCTTAAATAATGATGATTGTGTATATTAAATTCTAAAGAAACACATAGTTGCAACTATTATGATTTAACTAAAGATTCAATTTGACAATGAGATTTAAACTAATATGAGATGAAAATTTAAATGATAGCTATGTCACTATAGTGGAAAGCTACAAAATATAGATTTCAAACTTAAATAATAATTCTAATGAATCATTCCAACAAGAAAATAACTAATATTCTTTTTCCTAGACTACAAAAGCTTACACTAGGAGAAAATAAGAATGTGGGAATCTAAGCCTTGAGAAAGGCCCACATAACAATGCTCTTTTCACTTATGTAGGTTATTAAAAAAAGAATAAATTCTAAGCACACATGCTTGAAATAAAAAACCACTCTAAAGTAAGAAAAATATAAATGATTCAATTTTAATTGGTTGATTAGGCATGCATTTAGGTCTCTTCTAGTAGAAACTCCGGTTGTAGTGTCTTTGTATCACTCCCTCAAGTGGTTCAAAGACTTGCAACAATGATCAACTATACTCCTGAATCTTTTACTTAATAAATCAACAATACACTTGAGTTGTGAAAGCATTATAACTTGCATTGAAGGAAACTAAGGTTGTCCATGAACACTATAACAATTAAGCTATCATGAATGGAAACTAAAGCTACAAATAAACAATGGACATACTAACAAGAGGAAAGAGTAGTAACTAGCTTAATAAAAAGTTATCAACTTGCACATATAAATTTGAAAATGAAAGAGAAACCACATAGATAATTACCAACAAATATAGCTACATCAATCCATAATATGCATAGGTAAAGCACTAATTAAGGAATGGTCACCCTCCAAGCCTCAAATTGTACAATAAATAAATTTATTAACTAAATAAATGCAATATTTCTCCATATATTTATAAAAGGAAACCATACACATAGCTTTAATGAAAAGGTCTTCAAAGTATGAGGAACTAAATACAATTCAAAACATAAATTTACTTGATCCCGTCAAGCTTCACTTGTTTGTATATTTATACAATACATAATAAAGCTAAAACTTTGATGAATATAAACCTAGAAAACTAATTCCTATTTTTATAATCTATTTAGACAAAATTGAACATCTAAAGTAGCCAACATCATGTAAAATTGTCAGCTAATGGAATACCAGTGGTTTTTCTAGTTATCATACCATATTTTTCTCTTAGGTGGCTGCATTGATCGCATGTTGACCAAACCCTTATAAAGGAATTTTCACTGAACCAAAAAGATAGTATCCTTCTAGGGAAAATAGGGAACACAATCCATGTTTTCATTTTTTTCCCAAAATTCTCGCATATATTTCAACAAAGGAGAAATTTCCAAAATGTATATTTCCTTGTAAAATTTGGTAAAAATAACTCAACAATACATAAAAGGTTTCCAAGATTCAAAATTTAAAAGAAAATTCCAAAAAGATATTTTGAGTGGTTTTATGGTTAAAATGAAGACAAAATGTCATAAAAGTGTTGAAAGATAGGTTTATTTTGGCTAGAATAGGGTTTATTATGATGGCTATTTTTCACCAAAAACAAGTACCAACAGAAGGAACATATTATTCCCATGATTAGAAAAAAAAATAAGTCTAAAAAATGGATGAATAAATGTGAATGGCATGGAGATATGTGACGAAGTAGATGCACTTTTTCCCAACCCACTACATAATCGAGAAATTATATCTTGATTAAGAAGGATGGATTTTATCCTAGGATACTTGCCTTCGAAGATAGTTTCATTAACTTACATCATGTAAATTTTGATCCCTAGACCAAGAAACTTCATATTGGGAAGGTTAGAGCAAAAGGGGAAATGTGTTGGAGAAAAGAAATATTGAGTTGCATTTTAAGGGAATTGGGATTGCTGGAGCTTTGGAAATAAATATGGCCATGGAAGACATGTTGTCATATTTTAGGAACAAAAAAAATGTATCAACCCTCTTGCTACCCCCATGTAAGGGCCACTACGTATATTATTTTATGAGAAATTATATGAAAATATAAAATATGGCTGATCTAGAGAAGTGGACACAAATTCAAAACTTTGAGGAGGAGGAGTTGCTCATACTGTGTTTTAGGCCAAACCACAACCACTTCATTTATTCCCATACCTATCTTCCTGGTAGATTAAGTGGTTTTCATAGCAGCCATGGAAATGTGAGCATGGGCCATTTGAGTAATGGACAAGGACCATGTCACCCCTTATCTCATGGGGTGTGTTGGGGAATTCGAAATGTAAGGGAATGCAAACAAGAGAATGAATAGAAACTAAGGGAAATGAGTGTAAGAGAGAACATAGGGGGAGAAGGTATAACACACAAAGAAGTGGGAGACTGTAGAGAAAATATACTGGGGAAAAGAGTGTAAGAGACAACACAACATGAGCAAGTAGATCATGTAAAGTAGTGGGAGATCATAGAGTGAAGATAATTAAGGAGAAGGAGCATTAGAGTGATACATTTGAGGAGAAATTTGCCTCAATCCAATTCCCTGTGTTGGGGAATTGATTCTTCTAAACTTATTTTGGTTAGTGGTTGTAAGTTGGTGTGAGATAGGCCAATGAAGACTCAGTGGAGACAATGACTCACTTAATGTTTTTGAGTAAACTAATACCCCTCTAAGTGCTTGATGGGGAGCTAATAAACCACTTAAAGTTGTCTAAATGATATAATAAAATTCCTTTATTGTTAGATCACTTTCCAAGCTTCAGAAGAACTTCACTGAGCCTTGAATGAACCCATGTGATTTATCTTAGAGAAGAAGAAGAGTCACTATTATGCTTGCTACATAAGGTAGTTGATAAACCACCTAGAAAATGCACTCCCACTCTAGCTTGGTTGAATTGTGATTGGGTGTAATATTCCCTTGAGTAATTAACTCCTCAGACTCTAAATCCTACTCGATGGTGGCTAGTTGCAAGAAAGACTGCAGTGTTATTGGAATGTGGTTGGGTAGAGAGTTGAATTCCCTCTGCCAATTTCCAATCATTCAAGATAATTATTAAGTGTATTTACTCATGTAAATGAATATGCCATGGGTGATGAATGCTTACTTTGTTCACATGGTTATATTATATGAATTCTTACTTATATATTCTTGTAGTGATGCTAGTTGAATACTTGTTTACATGGGAGTTCTCAATATTGAGGTTGTTTGTTTTAGTGATTGATCTATGCTTCAATTCTTGCAGAGTAATTCCTCCTCAGTATGAACCACATTCAACGACCTGTGTCAATATGAGGCTTAGATTTCAGAGTCAATATGGGTCATTCCTTCTCATGATTATATTGGTTTTGTATAACTTTATGTTGCTACTAATTATATAAGCTAGAGAGTTAGCTACATGAATAATAATTTTATTTGAACGAGTTTCATAGTAGATCGGTGTGGTTCAGTAAACTAGTGTCTTTCTTTTCCTAAGTTGGGAAGTGCTATATGAATTTGTTGTTGGGCATAGTTCCCTTATTTTTCTTTGAGACTATTTTTTTCTAGTGTTTAGATGTCCACAACCTCATTTCTATAAATATTTTTCCATTTTTTCCACAAGCACAAAGAAACTAAAGATTAAGTAGTCACCCCTTTTTCCATTTTTTAGTAAAGAAGTGCAATTAAATATATATCATGGACCTATGGCCATTAGATACCCCATTAGTTTAAATTGGGCATAGTCTTAAAAGGGACAAGGCGATGACGTATGTGTGGGGAGGAAATCACTGGTGTGTAAAGTATGTGTGGGTAGGAATTCGCCGAGATGACATGTGTGCTGTCATGTGCTCTCTGAATAGAAGGAATCAGGGTGTAGTTTGAATATATTTGTGACCATGATGATGTGGTGTTATGTAACCATCCCACAAAACAAAAGAAAATATAGATTGATGACTTGAAAATAAGCCTCTTCTAGGGGGAAACCTCCTTTTGCATCACACAAATAAACAATTCTTGGATGATTCAAATGACAAGACCTCCTTGGTATATATAGGAGTCTAAGGGGTCACAATATAATAAGAGCCTATATAACAATAATAATGTAAGGGCACAACAATAACAATAATGGGCTTCTATGGGGCACAACAATAACAATAAGGGGGCTACACTAATAACAAAAATAAGGGAGGTACACTAGTATTATAGGAACCTAACATGTCCCTCTCCTTAAAAAAAAAATCCTCAATTCTTGAGTAGTTATGATGCATTTGTATAAAATTCTCATCCTCCCATGTGGAATATTTAGCGGGTAAGTTTTTCCACCTAATGCGATACTTTGAAATTGATTGATTCCGTAGTTGTTGGGTTCTTGTTTCTGTGGATGCTTGAGGCTCCAATATCATTTTTCCTTCATCGTTAAGTTCTCGCAATATTGTTTGAATTAGAAGCTTGTCAATGATAACCTTCTTTAGGCATGAAACATGGAAAACTGGGTGTACTTAGGAAGACACAAAAACTCCATTTTTTATGCCATAGTACCAATCTTTTGCAACACCTTCTAAGGATCATAGTACTTGGGTGATAATTTTTTATGCTTCTCAGCTTGCTTGAGGGGCATTTGTTTGTATGTTTGTAGCCATTAAAATACTTAGTTGCCTACGTCAAAAATTATTTCACTATGATGATGATCTTCTTGTTGTTTCATTCAATTCTGCACTAGAGTGAGGTTATCCTTTAAGAGTTGGAGAACTTGTTGTTGATGCTCAATATGATATTCCACTACTTGAACCTTAGAAATTTATCTTAAAGATGATGTGATGGATGGTGGGTGATATCCATAAAGTGCCATAAATGGGGTAATTTTTTTTGTATTATGGAAGGAACTATTATACCACCTTCAACCAGAGGTAACCACTTAACCCATTGTGTTTGTTTATTAGATACAAAGCAACGGAGATATCCTTCCAAACATTTGTTCACTATCTCAATTTTCCCATCAAATTGAGATAATTGAGTACCAATATAAGAAAATAATTCCATCCAAAAATTTCCAATTAAAATGTGGTCTTCATCACTTACAATAATCTTTGGGTTTCCATGTAACTTTTGAATTGTTTCCATAAAGGCAATAGCAATTGTACTAGCTTTAAAAGGATGAGATAATACACAAAAGTGTGCATACTTGGTAAGTCTATCAACTACCACGATGATGAAACTCTTTCCTTTGAACTTGGGTAAACCTATGATAAAATCCATTGGGACCTCCCTACAATGTTAAATTGGAATGGCTAAAGGTTGTAAAAGACCTGGGGTCTTAATTGTCTCAAATTTATTTTGTTGGAAAACCAAAATTCTGTCACAAACTTCTGAATATCAGATTTAAGGCCATCCCAAAAAAAAACCATTCTTGACCATGTGGTAAGTTTTTAAAAATCCCTAGTTCCCTCGTAAAGGAGAGGCATACAATTCCAACAGTATATTTTGTTTGAGTTGGGAATTCGTATGTAGACATAAGTGACCTTTTTACCATAGTGAGTCATATTTATAGATAAATGTATCATATGTACTAGGATCTTGCTGCAACTTTTAAATGAGTGTCCACACCTCTTTGTCATTATTTCATTCCTCCCTTGCTTCAATTATCCAGTCAAGTTGGATAACAGAAATGGCATAGAGAAATGCTTTCACATCCTCATCCCTTCTCAAGATTGCACCTACAACAATAGTTTGCTTCCCTTTCTTGTAGATTATTTCAAATTCATAACCCAACATCTTAGTGACCCATTTTTCTGCTCTTTTGAAGATAATATTTGCTCCAAAAAGTATATAAGACTATCACGATCTTTTTTTACCTTGAAGTGTCTTTCCATTAGGTAAGGGCACCATTTCTTGGAGCATGTAGTATTGCCAACATTTCCTTATCATAAATAGGTTTATGTAAATACTTTCCTTTGATTAGATGAATTTCAAAAGAAATGGGTCTTCCTTCTTGCATTAAAACAAAACCAAACCATTTCCTAAGGCATCACATTCCATCAAAAAGGTTTTTGTGAAGTATGGAGCAGTGAAAACCAGAGCTTGAAACATTGGCTCTTTAAGATCCTCAAATGACTTAGTTTCTTCTGGAGTCCAAAAAAATGAATCTTTATTCAGTAATGTTGTTAGAGGTGCTGTTATTTTCCCATAATTATTAACAAAGTTGCGATAATACCATGTAAACTCGAGAAATACTCAAAGATGCTTTAGGGTTGTGGGAATATTCCATTCCTTGATGGCTTTAATTTTGTTAGGATCTAACTTAGCACCCTCATGAGATACAATATGACCCAAATATTCCACGTCCTGCACCCCAAAGAAACATTTGGAGTTTTTTGCATGCAATTGTTTCTCATCCAATAGTTTGAGCACCCTGTCAACATGTTGAACATGATCCTTCCAAGACTTTTTGTAGATTAGTATATCATCAAAAAATACTAAACAAAATTTTCTAATGAAGGGTTTGAAAATGGAATTTATCAAACCTTGAAATGTGGAAGGGGTATTAGTAAGGCCAAAAGGCATGACTGAAAATTCATAATGACCTTCATGACTTCTGAATGTTGTTTTCAAAATGTATTCAATATTCATTCTAATTTGATGATATCCTGAACGAAGATCCAAATCGGTGAAGTAAATTGCTTCATTTAATTCATTCAACAATTCATCAATGACATGAATGGGAAATTTATCTTTAATAGTGAGCTTGTTGAGCTCACTATAATCTAGAAAAATATGCCATGATCCATCCTTATTTTGTACCAATACTATTGGAGCAGAGAAAGAACTTTGGCTAGGTTGAATTATACCTGTCTCTAGCATTTCTCCAACCATATGTTTAATTTCACTCTTTTGGGCATAGGGATATTCGTAAGGTATGATGTTTAGAAGAACGCTTCCTGGAATCAAGTGAATAGCATGATCATGATCATGAATAGCTAGGAGGCCTTTGGGAATCTCAAATACCTTGGAATGATTGTCCAATATGCTTCGGAGATCTAGGGAAACAAATTATTTCAATGTTCTAACATCTAGTGAGAATAATTGTGAAATAATGCCTCATTTTTATTTCTTCAAAAGCTTGGCATGCCATTATATCTTCTTATCTTCTTTGGTTTCCCTACGATGCCCCTTAATTCGATTTCCTTTCCTTCCTACGAAAATTTCAAGAAAAGTTCTTAAAAACTAAAATCTATCGTCCCCAAAGATTGTAACCATTGGACTCCTAATACACCATCAACACCACCCATTGGAATGGAAATCGTTAGACTATTCAATAAATATTCCCCCATGGTTAGATTGATATTATGGCACTTCCTTGAGCAATTTATAGTTCCTCCATTTGCAACCATTACTTGACACTTTGGTGTTGGATATAGAACTAAATTTAATTCCTTGACTATCTAACAATGAATAAAATTATGTGTACTACCTAAATCGATCAACATTATTACTTTTTTTTCTTGATATATTCTTCTATCTTGAGAGTTTGAGGAGTGGTAATTCCTGCCAATGCATTACAAGAGATGGTCGTATCCATTTCTTCCTTGTTTGGGGTTGGTTCCTGATGTATATCCTCTTCTTTTGATGTTTCTTGTTCCTTTTCTTCCTCCTCTTCATAACCTATGTAAAACAATTTCTTCCCAACACAATTATGACCTTTAGTGTATTTCTATCACAATTGTAACAAATCCCTTTGGTTATTTTTTCCTCCAGTTTTTGTGGTGTCAACCTTGTAGGTTGTCGGAGGCTAGTAGAAACAACACTTCCATATTTAAAGTTGTGAGTTGTGGAATTCCTTGTTTCCATAATTTTGCTTTCAACTTTTCTTTCCACCTTGAATGCCTTCTTCAATGAATCAGGTTCCCAAAGATGAACCTCATGTTGGATATTATCCTTTAAAGTCCCTATGAAGAAATAAATCCTATGCTTCTCTCAAATATAATTTACCTTGATATTCAATCTTTGGAAGTCCTCAATGTTCTCCACCATTGAACCCTTTTGTTTGAGATTGATCAATTGGCTAAAGAAGGTATTACTCTTTGTATCCTCATAATGTGCTACCAATTTTTCCACATAAATTGTCCAAGTGACAATTGATTTGTGAGAAAAAAATCCATCAATACCACACAAACTAATTTTTTTCTAAATATAAATATGCAATGCATACCTTTTGCGTGCACGACACATCATGTAGATCAAAGAATTGCTCTATTTGTAATATCCATGTTACCAAATCCTTGCCATCAAAATTCCTGATATCTATATTTGGAATTTGGTGGGTATTAAACCCAATATTGAAGTCTCTAAAATCATAATTTATATTCCTTTTATCCTCATCATGATTTTCATTGATTACCTTGTCACCACTGGGAAGCATTTCTTCTAGCAACTTTGCCAAAATATCCTTCAACCCTTCCATCCTGAAATTCTTCATTGCTTCCATGTATTCTTTTAAACCATCATTCAAAACTCCCATGTCCCATTTTATACCATCTATGTTAACATTCATCATGTCTTCCAATTCAATTTTTGTTACTTTTTGCGTGAGCGAAATTTGTTACACTTGCTCTCGTAATTTTGATATATCATGTTGCATTTCTTCCTCTTCTTCATACATCATAGTATATATTTCTAGTTTCTTACTAGGTGTATCCATTTTTTGTTTCTAGACAATTTTAAATCAAACAACGATATATATGCTTCGCTATGCCCTTTGAATCACTTCAAACTGATTTTTCAAGCAAAGGTTATGCAAAATTAAAAAGAATACACACCTTTTTCTTGTTTTTAGGAGCTCGATCTTGAAACTATTGTATATATTGTAATTTAGACCTCCCAATGTCTAAAATTTTGTCTTTTAGTATCCCTTTGAGTCTTCTTTCCAATTCCACAAATCATACCAAGATTGGATTCTTAAAGATAAATTTATGCCAAATCTCCCATGATGGCTTGATCATGGATTGGTTCAATAGAGCGAACTTGTACAAGATGCCACATGTCATTGTTTTAACCTTCGGCCCTGAAATTGATACACGGGAAACTATATTCTGTGCAATTTTGGTCATTTTTTACAAAATTCAAATCGATGTTTGATGAGAAATTTATGATGATTTTCCCTAGGTCACCTATTTGAGACTGAATTTTGGAGCATGCAGAAACCCTAACTTATTTGGACCATATCTCATAAAATATAGGGAAAAAATATCTAAAATTTTTACACAAATTTCACCTATATTTATGCTCCATGTCGCTAAAATTTCCACTTATGAAGCCTCATAGAAATATTTTTGTAGAAAAAATTCTAAGATGGCTTGTTTGAAGTAGTGAAACCCTAGTATCTAAAGCTCTGATACCAAATCTTATGTAACCAGATCACACAAAAGAAGAAAATATAGATCAATGACTTGAAAATAATGCTCTTCAAGGGGGAGACCTCCTTTTACATCACACAAATGAATAATTATTGGATGATTCAAATGACAAGACCTCCTTGGTATATATAGGAGTATAAGCGGTCACAATATAATGAGAGCCTACATAACAATAATAATGTAAAGGCAGAAAAATAACAATAGTGGGCTTCTATGGGGCACAAAAATAACAATGTGGAGGCTACATGGGTACAAAAATAACAATAAGGGGGCTACACTAATAATAACAATAAGGGGGGTATACTAGTATTATAGGGACCTAACATGTGTTTAAATCACTTATAACAAAGTAAAGTTACAAAACTTGATGGGGTCAGGTTAGTGGAGCCCATGAACCTGTGTCCACATGGTGAGCATGAATAGGAGGATGTAGCATGGATGACACATAGGACCGTGAGAGGAGATCAACTAATTCTTAAGTGTAGGATTAACTTAATCCCTAGAAACACTTAAGAGGGTGTAAATAAGGATTTTCTTAATCCCCAACTGCGTGGTGTTGGAGCTTGTGCAAAGTTCAAATCCAATATGGGTAGGTAACCTAAGACCATGAGGATGTGGCACAAATGAAATGGCTGAGTCAATGACATGGTACACTATCTATGTGACATGTAACAAGTAGAATCAACCCTTTTGGGTTTCCAAGTGGCATACTTGTGAGTGTGCATGGCACCACTAGAGGGTGCCACATGGAAAAATGATGTCACCATGATGACAACATAATGTCAGCAAAAAATGTTGGATGAATGGTGAATTAGAATAGGTTGATTGGTTGACCATGATGAGTTGTAAACTAAGCCAGAAAAGTGATGTGGAAAGGATTTTTGGTCACAAACCACTTAACTATGGCTTAAGTGGCCTTAATCAAGGATTAGGCCTAATCACTAACAACATGTTCATGGGTGAAAGTAAATTTTCATGGCCAAGATGGACCAGGGACTTGGGACCAAGAGAATGTGGCATCAAGTGACATATGGTGGTTATTATACGGAATCTATGACTGCAGACATAAGTGTCTTCCCTAGGCCTAGTGTACTTACCTAGTGTTAGCACTTGAGATTTCACCTAGGCTGAGATAGACAAACCTCAAAGCTACATCAAACCATTTCACCTCGTAGCTAGCCC
>APFE030476515.1:0-30996 GCA_000404065.3 Pinus taeda | reverse complement strand
GTTGCCGAGCTTCTGAACGTGGGAAAACCTCTGTGGATGGATGCTAAGGGTCCATAGGGACCTCACCTAGCCTCCCCAACCTGTCCCACGCTTTCCTTCCTTCTCCATCCCATCTGCACAACCAAACCCTGATAAGCACAAAATCACAATCATTCCACCCACTTAAAGGAAAAATACAAAAAACATGTCTTTTATGATGTAAGCAGTTTAGATCCATGCATTTTCACTTATTAGAGATAGTAGCAGCATTGGTAGAAGTTTCCTTCACGTCATTCGCATTATAGAGGCTAGATTAGTTAAATTAGGGTTTCCTAGGTTTACATGCTTTGATTTGCTTTCAGTTCATTGTTGGCAAGTAGATTAGTCTTCCTTGAGCTAGCTTTCGTCCATCATTGATAGAGCTTCTTCTGTAAGCCCATAGAATTTGGCTTAAGCCCTAGTGGACTTGTGCCAGCTGACCAAGTGACAGCTGCGACAATAGCTAGTACTTGTGCATATAGCACCGCCGCTTCCAAGTTTGTACGAACTACCGGGTTGATAAAATTAAGAGACAGGAAGCCCCAGGAGTTGTAGCATTATTGCTACAATACTGGGGCTCACCAGATGCTATCAAATTGCCAGACTTAACTTAGCTCACTAATGATCCCATTGCTCATTCACCATGGTGCTCGATTATTTCCACTAAATTTCCTTTCGATATCCCAAAATTCAATGGGAATCTAGGAGAAGACGTGTCGATGCATGTTATGATGTACCATTTATGGTGTTCTTCGAGCTCCCTTAACGATGATTCTATTCGACTTCAACTTTTCCAACAAACACTTACATGTACCGCAACTAAATGGTATATTGAATTACCTTGAGCACCATTTCATGATTTCAACACTTTAGCCACCACCTTCCTCACACATTTCCAATTTCCCATTAGATATGAAACTAGAACAGAGCTCTTGACCAAAATCAAACAATATGATTCCACTCACATCATATCACATTCATGAGTGGAGATGTTGCTGTCGGTTGGTTAAGACTTATGTTCTTGATCAATTGTTAGTGGAATGGTTTGTAAAATCAATGTTAGCTCCTATAACAAAAGAAGTGGCTAAAGGTGGATTCATGACCGAAGAGAAAGTTATTACTCATGTGCAATATTTGGACCTTGTTTATACCCAATCAAGCACGACCTATGATAAGATACAAAATGCTATGATACCTTTAAATATTTTTCCTCCTCCACATCGTAAAGAATCTCATGCCATTGATGGCGTGATTGGTTCTTCCAATTCACAGGCGAAAAGTAAACCATATGCCATTTCTCTTACCACACCTATTCAAAACCCTCAATCCCCTCCTTTTGTAGCTTCTACTTCTGAGATAAATGTCGTTTCATAAGATAAAAGCAAGTCTCAACAAAAATCTTGAAGCAAGAAGAAGGAAAAGGTAAGAAAAAGAAAGACACCTCACAACAGGATAAATAGATAAATCAATCCACTGATTGAGAAACAAAATCCTTGATACCCATGCTTGATTTGCAATGAGAATCACTTTACGTGTGATTGTCCACACCGTGCTAAAGTGAATCAATTTATTAACTCTTCCACTTCTCCTGTGGTGTTGATCGACCTGTTTCCAAATCAGGAGACACATATGATTGCTTGAGACCCTTCTTCCACTAACAGAGTTTTGATTCTTTCCTCGTCGAATGTGAAATATGATGTTATGGTGTCCACTTGGAACAAGGAATATGGTAATGTGAATTGACCAAACGGTCAGGATACTGATCAACATGCCAGTTCACCATCACCTTCATCTAATCCTACTCCACCTCCAATTCCTATGAATTAACTATCAAGCCTCCAAAGGGCATTATTAATAAGTTTTCTTTCAACCCTCATTCAAGAGCTACCCAAAATTATAACGTAGTTGAAGACTTGGCTCAGTCTCCATAAGCTATGAAAAATCTTGAAGTATTGCAGAATAGCAACCCAAAAGAAGGCCTTGTTATCAACTATCAAATGTGTGGATCCATTAGATTCCAACCTAGTGGCTTTCTCTCATGAAAAATATATCCCTCATCTTTCAATTCAGTTAGCTTTTATAATCCAGGTCATCGTCCGTGGTAAGAAAATTCATTGCTCTATTGTGGACGATGGAGCCTTGACCTGCATTATGTCCATGTCTTTCTCGAATTCGATTGGTTCGCCTCAATTGTGTCAATCAAAAACCACATAGAAATCCTTCGATGGAAGAATATACAAACCTTGTGGGATTTTGAATTCCCTTCAAGTAGAAATCGGGGGGGAAATTGTTTCCATAGAAGTCAAATTTATTGATAGAGATCTCAATTATATTCTTCTACTGGGATGTACGTGGATTTATGCCATGGCTACTGTTGTTTCAACTTACTTCCATTTGATTGCATTTAATCATAAAGGCGGGATTGTAGCCATAGATAAACTCACCTTTTTTGCCTGTGATTCTCATGTCACTGGAAGTGTCCCTATTGTAAGGGAAAATCTACATTCCTATCAACATGTTGGAGTTGGATTGTTGAAGGATTATTTTCTTATGGGAACCTTTCCACTCCCTCCTCCTATCCTTCCTGATAGCTCATATTCGGTTGCTTATATCAACTAATATCATGTTCTACTTTCCTATCTAATCGCTGGATTATAATTGATGAAACTAACATCCAAATTTTTTGTGGCAGAATGTCACTTAGCCCTGTTAAGCTAGATTACAAAGCCATATATTTGGCTTGTGTGACTTACACCTTTTCTTCCATTAATTGGGTAGATCGATCAATGGATTATGGCACATCTTCTGATCCTTTTTCTTGAGTATTCTCTAATGATGAGAGCATAATGGAAATCATGATGCTAGATCACGGGCCATGGGATGAACATCACCATCATTCCTCCTTACTAGATCACATTGAGGATAGTATTCATAATTTATATTTACCCAACTTTCTCGAGCCTTTTACAAATTTCATCTCCATTGATGGGGTTAACTCTAAAAAGAACCTTTTGAATACCAAAGAGCCCATACCTGTTGATATCTTGATCAAACCAAAAATTGTCAAAAATCTATATATTGGACCACCATGTTCTCCATCATAGGTTTAAATTTATCGAGACCTTTTCCATGAGTTATGATATGTATTTTCCTGAATGATCTAGATTTAAACAGGAACAAAAAAAATGATAGATATGACCATGGCATATGATCTCCATTTGATGCACACAATACCTCGTTAGAAAGATATATCCGAGGAATACAACTTTAGAATGGACAACATCAATCTATAACCCATGTTGGCTCTCATTTTCCCAAAAAAACATCGTTTAGGGCCTCAAAACGACTCCAGAAGTTTAGGACCCGAAAACTGCCAAAAATAGTAAATTGTGCTACAATTAAGGAGAATGAAAAAATTGAAAGAGACAGTTGTGGGGGTCCAAGTGGGATAGGAGGGTGGCCGCCCAAATCCACCTAGATCATTCCTCCCCCCTTAGGAAGCAATGGTCCCCATTGCGTTGAGTGCCTCCATGAGATGGGGAAACTTCTGCTGAACTTGGGTAGAGGTGCTCCGAGAGTCAGATCAGACAAATGCTTAACCTAACAGTGCAATGATACCCCTATGGGTGAGGAGAAGATGTGCATATATTCTTTCATGACCGTATTCACCTCCTTCTACTGCGCGGAGGAACCCTTCCCCTGGGGGCCATGACTGTAGCTACGATATTCCCATTACTTTGAGAGTGAACAAGAAAGAAAATAAATTTCCTAGTTTGGGAGATGATCTTACTGCATTTTTTAGTAGAGATCAAAGAGGTGGTGGTAGGTGGGGCTACCTTCGGTATCCTGTATAATGAATTACCCAAAGAAATAATAATAACATGAGGCCTTGACTCATACACATCATATCTCTTCCACAAGTATGGTTGGCCTAATAGTACATCACAAACATCAAGAGGTGCAACATCACACAATACCTCATCTATGAAGGGCTTGATACTGTAGGGAAGACGACATTGTTGGCGGACTCAGAGATATCATCCTTGGTGAAGCCACCCGATGTTGTACGGTTATGGGTGTGGTATAGTCAATAGGCTCGGCTGCTTCATGACCTCTACTAAAATGAGGTTCTTTTGGCTGCCACTATCAACAATGAATTGCAGCGGCGAACCCTTCACCCACATTTGTGAGTGGAAAATATGCTCCTCCTCCTTTGGATCTTTGGGCTCATTCTTCTAGATCTTGGCAGTGGTAAAAGTGGCACTAGGCTCTGCATCAATGATCTGCCTCCCTTTGTCATTCCTCTTGTCGGGTTCTAACTCAAGGTTAAAACATGCATCTGATTCTGAAGCCTTCAACTCATCCACCAGTGACTGCTTGGCCCAACACTCACTTGTGCTATGAGTGGGTCTCTTATAGAACTCACACTACTTTCCTGTGTCCTTCTTTGACTTCGTGGTGTTGTTATTTTCTTGTGGCTTCGACGAGTTGTCTTGGGTCACACTGTCTTCGCTCTGTCCTTAGTTTTGCGGTTTGGGGAATCCTTTCCCTTGCTTCGGATTCGCGAATACAAAGTCTCACTTCTATTTAAAATTCTACTCGATCTTGACGGCATATCGGTATGTCATGCTGAGCGAGGACATGTCCAAGAACTCCATCTCATCCTGGATGTACCTGTGTAGGAAGCCATGGTATTTGAGTATCAAATTCCGCTCAGAATCCTTGATACCCAACTTTGTGCGAAGGTTATGAAAAATATTAGTAAACTCCAACACGTCTTGGTACCTTCCCTACTACAGTGTGGTCCACTTTATGTATTTATGCTCATAGATTCCGATAGGGTAGTACTGCTCCTTGATGGCATCCCAGAATGAATTCCAAGTGGGTGCAACTGAAAATAGTGAGGTCGTACTTTCATCCTTTTGCTTGTAGTAGGTTTTCCCATTAGTCCTTGACGTGGGGGACATCTTAGAGAAGTGCAAAAGTGATCTTTTCTTGGCTCGAAAATTCATGAATAGAAAAACATCCTTCTAATAGATTTAACCATTTATCTATGGCATCTGCATCTATCTGACCCTCAAATATGGGAATGTCAAAGATAAATTGTAACTTAAAGGGTGTGATGCTTCTAGAGTAACTGTTGGAAGTAGATGTGTCACTCCTGGGAAGCTGCTGAAGGATCTGGGCAAAGTTTTCCATCATCACGTTCCTTTGTTGCTTGAGGGCCTCTTTGAGAAATATTTTGATAGGATCTCCTTCCCCCTCGTCTTTCTTTTCGTAACTTTGGCATACGATCTCGGTTTGACGCGTAAAATACCTCATTAGAAAGATATATCCAAGGACTATAACCTTTGAATAACCAACATGGGTTTATGACACATGATGGCCCCCATTTTCCCAAAAAACATCATTTAGGGCCTCAAAACAGCTCCGGAAGTCGAGGACCTGAAAACTACCAAAAATAGTAAATTGTGCTACAGTTAAGGAAATTGAAAAAACGGAAAGAGATAGTTGTGGGGGTCCAATTGGGATAGGTAGGTGGCCACCCAATCCCACCTGGATCATTCCTCCCCCCTTATGAAGCAATGGTCCCCATTGCATTTAGTGCCTCCATGAGACGGGGAAACTTTTGTTGAACTTGGTCCCTGGTGAGCTATTCTGCAATCTTTGATGTGTCCAGCAATGGTGGGAAGCATGGTTGAGGGTGGTCCACATTTAACACTTGGTGCAAACCAAGGAATGGGGGAATGTTTTGCTCAAAAGCATTGTTTCCCACAACCTTGGTAATGGTGTAAGGACCATATTAGAGTAGTCTGAACTTCCGATGGGCTCTTGTAACATGTTCTTTCTGCAAATGCAACCAGACTTTGTTGCCACTTGAAACTTATGTGGAATCTGATGTTGATCATGTCACTTCTTTTACTTGGCATTTTACAGAATGGAGTGGCGATATATCAACCCATTTGGTAGAGGTGCTCCGAGAGTCAGATTAGACGAATGCTTAACCTGACAGTGCAACGATACCCCTGTGGGTGAGGAGAAGATGTCACTGTATTCTTTCATGACCGTATCCACATCCTTCTGCTGCGTGGAGGAACCCTTCCTGGGAGCCATTGATGCAGCTATGATCTTCCCTTTACTTTTTTGAGTGAATCACAAAGAAAATAAATTTCCTAGTCTAGGAGATGATCTTACTACATTTCTTAGCATATATCAAAGAGGTGGCAGTTGGTGGGGCTACCTACGGTATCCTGTATAATGAATTAGCCAAAGAAATAATAATAACATGAGGCATTAAATCATACACAACAAGTCTCTTCCACAAGTATGGTTGGCCTAATAATACATCGCAAACATAAAGAGGTACAACATCACACAATACCTTATCTGTGAAGGGCTTGATGTTTTAGGAAAGGCAACACTGCTAGTGGACTTGAAGTTCTCGTCCTTGGTGAAGCCACCCCAGGTTGTACTGTTGCGGGTGTGGTATGGTCAGTAGGCCCAACCACTTCACGACCTCTGCTGAAATGAGGTTCTTTTGGATGCCACTGTCAACAATGAATTGCAGTGGCAAACCCTTCACCCACATTTGTGAGTGGAAAAGGCGCTCCTCCTCCTCTGGATCTTCAGGCTCATTCTTCTGGATCTTGGCGGTGGAAACAATTGCACTGGGCTTTGCATCAATGATTTGCTTCCCTTTGTCATTCCTCTTGTCGGGTTTTGATTCTGAAGCCTTCAACTCAGCCATCAGTGACTTCTTGGCCCGACACTCACTTGTGCTATGAGTGGGGCTCTCATGGAACTCACACCACTTTCCTATGTCCTTCTTTGACTTCGTGGTGTTGTTATTTTCTTGCAGCTTCGATGGGTTGTCTTGCGTCACAAAGTCTTAGATTTTTCCTTTGTTTTGTTTTTTGGGGAAGCCTTTCCCTTGCTTCGGATTCACGGATCCAAAGTATCGCTTCTTCTATTTAAACTTTTGCTCGATCTTGATAGCGTATCGGTACACCGTACTAATCGAGGAGATGTCAAGGAACTCCATCTCATCTTGGATGTACCTGTGTAGGCATCCGCGGTATTTGAGTACCAAATTCCACTCAGAATCCTTGATACCCAACTTTGTGCGAAGGGTATGAAAAATATTGATAAACTTCAGCATGTCCTGGTCCCTTCCTTGCCATCGTGTGGTCCACTTTATGTATTTATCCTCATAGATTCTGAAAGCGTAGTACTGCTCCTTGATGGCATCCCGCAATGAATTCCAAGTGGGTGTGGCTGAAAATAGTGAGGCTGTACTTTCATCCTTTTGATCGCAGTAGGTTTCCCACTAGTCCTTGACATGGGGGGCGTCTTTAAGAAGTGCAAAAGTGATCTTTTCCTGGTTAAAAAATCATGAACAAAAAAATATCCTTTTAGCAGATTTAACCATTTATCTACGACATCTGCATCTATCTAGCCATCAAGTATGAGAATTTCAAAGTTAACTTGTACCTTAAAGGGTGTGGCGCTTCTAGAGTAGCCACTAGAAGTAGATGTGTTGCCCCTGAGTAGCTACTAAAGGATCTGGGAAAATTTGTCCATCATCACGTTCCTTTGTCGCTTGAGGACCTCTTTGAGCAAGATGTTGATAGGATCTCCTACCCCCTCTTCTTTCTTTTCATCTGCAAAGGTTCATCCAGATTGAGCCCTAACTCCTTATATCCTGACCTCGTTGGGGACATGCAAGGAAAAACAGAGAAATAGCACATTGCTCTGATACCACTGATACAAATTTAAACAAGAACACAAAAAATCATAGATATAACCATAAATACAGAGACATAGCATAAATAATACTTTAGTTAATTAATATCAAATACTGAAAATATGCTTACAAGAAGAAATGGAAATAAACTAGCTAGGGTGATGGTAGCTTATCTCTAAGAAGAGAAGTGGCGGCCACATGCCTCTAAACTATGTTATAATGAGGATCAAAGGCCTATTTATTTTTGAGAAACAATGGAAAACCCTCAACATCCAGAAACCTAATCCTAGGAGATGAAGCGCCAAACTATGGGCCCTGTTTGGGTAAATTGGTACATCAACTTCTCGGGGTCATAACTTTGGCATACGATCTCTGTTTGACACACACAATACCTCGTTAGAAATATATATTTGAGGAATAAAACTTATGAATGGCCAATAATGTTGTTTGTCATGTGTTGGCCCCCGTTTTCCCAAAAAACATCGTTTATAGCCTCAAAACGACTTCGAAAGTTTAGGACCCAAAAACTACCAAAAATAGTAAATTGTGCTACAATTAAGGAAATTGAGAAAAATGAAAGAGACAGTTGTGGGGGTCCAGGTGGGATAGATGGGTGGCCAGCCAAATCCACCTGTATCATTCCTCCCCCCTTAGGAAGCAATGATCCCCATTTCTTTGAGTGCCTCCATGAGATGGGGAAACTTCTGCTGAACTTAGTCCGTGGTGAGCTATTCTGCAATCTTTGATGTGTCTAGTAATGGTGGGAAGCATGGTCGAGGGTGCTCCACATTGAAAACTCAGTGCAATACAGGGAATGGGAGAATTTTAAGGTGCAACATCACACAATACCTCATTTGTGAAGGGCTTGATGCTGTAGGGAAGGCAACACTGCTGCTAGACTCGGAGATCTCGTCCTTGGTGAAGCCATCTGATGTTGTACGGTTGTGGGTGTGGTATGGTTAGTAGGCCTAGCCGCTTCACAACCTCTATTGAAATGAGGTTATTTTGGCTACCATTGTCGACAATGAATTGCAGCGGTGAACCTTTCACCACATTTGTGAGTGGAAAAGGCACTCCTCCTCCTCTGGATCTTCAGGGTCATTCTTTTGGATCTTGGTGATGGCAACAATGGCAATGGGCTCTGCATCAATGATCTGCTTCCATTTTTCATTCCTCATGTTGGGTTCTAACTCAGGGTCCAAACATGCATCTGATTCTGAAGCCTTCAACTTAGCCAACAACGACTGCTTGGCCTGAGACTCACTTGTTCTATGACTAGGGCTCTTATGGAACTCACACCACTTTCCTGTGTCCTTCTTTGACTTCATGGTATTGTTATTTTCTTGTGGCTTTGACTGGTTGTCTTGGATCAAACTATCTTGGATTTGTCATTGTTTTTTCAGTTTGGGGAAGCCTATCCCTTTCTTCGGATTCACGGATTCAAAGTCTCGCTTCTTTTGTTTAAACTTCTTCTCGATCTTGACACCGTATCAGTATGCCGCGAGCAAGGAGATGTCCAGGAAATCCATCTCATCCTAGATGTACCTGTGTAGGCAGATGCGATATTTTAGTACCAAATTCTGCTCAGAATCCTTGATACCCAACTTTGTGCAAAGGGTATGAAAAATGTTGGTAAACTCCGACACATCTTGGTCCCTTCCCTACCATAGTGTGGTCCACTTTATGTATTTATACTCATAGATTCCGATAGGGTAGTACTTCTCCTTAATGGCATCCTAGAATGAATTCCAAGTGGGTGCGGCTGAAAATAGTGAGGTCGTACTTTCATCCTTTTTCTCATAGTAGGTTTCCCACCTATCTTTGACGTGGTGGGCGTCTTTAGGAAGGGAAAAAGTGACCTTTTCCCGGCTCAAAAAATCATGAACATAAAAATATCCTTCTAACAGATTTAACGATTTATCTATGGCATATACATCTATCTGACCCTCAAATATGTGAATTTCAAAGTTAACTTGTACCTTAAAGGGTGTGGCACTTGCAGAGTAGCTGCTGGAAGTAGATGTGTCGCACCTGGGTAGCCGCTGAAGGGTCTGGGCAAGGTTGTTCATCATCACGTTCCTTTGTCACTCGAGGGCCTCTTCGAGCAATATTTTGATATGATCTCCTACCCCCTCATCTTTCTTTTCATCCGCCATGGGAGGCCGTCGGGATTTGTGAGGCTAGTCTTGAAAAGGTCTGACCAGATCGAGCCTTAACTCCTTATATAACGACCTCGTTGGGGACATGCAAAGAAAAAAAGAGAAAGAGAAAACTGATCTGATACCACTGATTTGGATTTTAACAGGATTGCAACAAATGAAATATATAACCATAAAGACATAAACACTGTAGAAATAATACTTTAGTTTATTAATATCAAATACTGAAAATATGCTTACAAGCAAAAATGAAAATAAACTAGCTAGGGCGATGGTAGCTTATCTCTGAGAAGAGATGTGGCGGCTACATGCCTCTGAAATGTGTTAAAATGAGGCTCGAAGGCCTATTTATTGTTGAGAAACAATGGAAAACCTTGAACATCCAAAAACCTAATCCTAGGAGATGAAGTGACAAACTATGGGCCCCATTTGGGTAAATTGGTCCATCAACTTCACGGGGTCGTAACTTTGGCATATGATCTTCATTTGATGTGAAAAATAACTCGTTGGAAAGATCAATCCAAGGAATACAACTTTTGAATAGCCAAAATTAGTTTATGACCCATGTTGACCCCTCATTTTCCCAAAAAAACGTTGTTTAGGGCCTCGAAATGGCTTTGGAAGTTCAAGACCGAAAAACTGCCAAATATAGTAAATTGTGCTACAATTAAGGAAACTAAAAAGAATGAAAGAGACAGTTGTGGGGGTCCAAGTGGGATAGGCAGGTGGCCACCCACATCCACTTGGATCACTGAACTTATGAAGAAATGACAGGTATCGACCTAAACATTGTAGTACATGAGATTAAAATGTATCATGATGCCAAATGCATATGGCAACACCTCCATCTAGTCCATCCCAGGAAGGCTTCCGAGATTAAGGATGAAGTTGAAAATCTATCACAGGTTGGTTTCATATATCTCATTCCATTTATTGATTAGGTATTGAACATTATCCCTATCATGAAGAAACAAAGCACGATATGAGCATGTGTCGGTTATCGGGACGTGAATCATGCTTTTCATAAGGACAACTATCCGACCCCATTTATTGACCAGATTTTTGATTACTATGCTGGCTGCAATATTTATTCATTCATGGATGGATTCTCAGGTTATAATCAAATCAACATTCTCCCAAAAAACCAACCTAAGACTGCATTTATTTATCCCTTCGGTACTTTTCCTTATCAAAAGCTCCCATTCATCTTCAACAACGTTGGGGCCACATTTCAACATGTTATGGATTATGATTTTCATGATATTAAACGTATCATGAAACCCTATTTATATGATCTCCCTTCTCATTCAAAGGATTATTTTCCTCTGTTGTAGACATTATAACATTTGATTTAACCTGCACGAATGTGTTTTTTGCATTGGTTCTAGTCGAGTCTTGGGTTTTTTCATTTCAAAACAAGGAATTTGTATTGATCCATTGAAAGTCCAAGCAATCATTGGCTTTCCTGCACCTTCTTCTCTTGTTCAGTTACAAATAATCCAAGGGAAATATAACTTCCTATGGAGGTTCGTTCCTAATTATGTTGAGTTGGCCAAAGGATTCACTTTCTTGTGAAAAAAAGGGTTCCCCTTCCATAAGGATGATATTGCTTTGAAAGCATTAGAAGCCCTGAAAGATGTACTAGTTCGCGCATCTCTTCTATACCCCCTTGATTATCAGCACGATTATTTCTTGTATCTCGTTATTGCCATTTCTACTATAGCAATGGTATTGGTCCAAGAAGATGATATAGGGACTGAACATCCTATTTATTATCTGAGATGGAACCTTAATGATACCAAAATCAGAGATGGTCACATAGAGAAGTTGGCTTTGGTAGTGATTCAAGTTGTCCAAATGTTTCACCATTACATCTTGCTTAGGAAAACTACGGTTGTTTTGGATTGCAACCCTCTGACATATATTGTCATGTCAATTGTTGGGGCACAAGTACTCTAAGTGGATTATTATTCTCCAAGAGTTTGACTTGGAATTCATCAATTCCAAGTCGAAGAAATCCTTATTTTTTGTCAAGCTAATGTGCAATCTTCCTTCCCCTATTTCTGAATCTACATCTGAAGTCTATCCTTGATGGGTTATTGTTTCTGATATCATGATCTGACAAATGGTATGGATATTTTTTTTATCTATCTCCATACCTATACTTTCCGACTTAATACCTCTCACTTCGATTAGTGACATATTCGATACCAATCCCAAAATTATATTATTATCGGTGACACCCTTTACCATCGTGGTATTGATACAATCTTACATAAGTGCCTCACCCTTAGGGAGGCTGAGAAAATACTTAATGAATGCCACTCGGGGGCATGTGGCAGAACGCTATCTCGTTACACTACCACATAGAAGATCTTATGCGTTGGTTACTTTTGGCTTACTATATTTCATGACTATATCATCGCCATCTAGAAGTGTCATGTGTGCCAAATCTATGATCGTAAGGTATGTTATCCACCTACTCCGTTGCATCTCGTTGTACCTATTAGTCCCTTTGCAAAATGGGGTATCGAATTTATGACATGTAACCCTCACTCATCCAGGGGGCATGGTTATATTATTGTCATTATTGACTACTTTACTAAGTGGGTTGAGGTGATGCCTACATTTAACAACAGAGGTGAAATGGCTACTAGGTTTGGTGTCCCGCAAGTAGTAGTTATGGATCACAGGAAGAATTTATATAATCATATGATGACCAAACTAACTACTAAGTTGGAACTTTCCTATGAAGGTTCCACCGCCTACTATCCTCCGATTAACATACAGGTTGAGGTTATTAACAAATTTCCTAAGAATATGCTTCAACGTATGGCAGTGGTCCACAAATTGGACTGGCACTTGCTTCTTTATGCTGCTTTGTGGGCATACAAAACCTTAGTTAGGACTGCTACCGGATTCACGCCCTTTCAGTTAGTCTATGGTCTGGAATCTATCCTCCCCATCGAATGTGGAATTCCATTGTTAAAAATAACTATCAAACTTCTTCCTACCACTTCCTTAGAGGATGAGCGTATTTTACATCTGATTCATTTGGATGAAACTTGGAGCGATGCTTATTTAGCCAATGAATCTCATAAAAGACACGTCAATGCACAATATGATAAAATGTCAAGCCTTGTGTCTTCTCGAAAGGAGACCTAGTTCTCTTATATGACCAGGAGGCCGATAAGTTAGATCCTAGAAAGTTCCAATCCATGTGGTTAGGTTCATACATTTTCAAGAAATTCCTTGTAAAAGGGGCCTATGAGTTAGAAGACTTTGATGGAGTTCCACTGGCACAACCTCAGAATGGGTTGTACCTCAAAAAATACCATGCTCGATCTCATGTGTAGTACACTGTGTACATACTATCTCTAGGTGTGTTAAGTGTATTTGTAGTGTGCCTTTTCAGAGTTTCCTTTAGTTTCTGATGATCCCTTTTATGTTTGGCTTGCAAATGTTGAATTCTCTCGAATTGTATATTGGTTATGCTGATGGTTCTAGTCATAGTAATCAGAACCTATCCTCCACAACTTGGGCTATCTTTGCTCCAAATGGTGATCTAGTGAGTATGCAATGGATTTACATTGGTCGCTCTATTAACAACATCACTAACTATAGAACAGTGGTTGAGCTACTATCTGATTCTAGTTCACATGGTATCTATTGCATAGTCATCAGGCTTGACTCACAACTCATAATACTACAACTTGCTAATATTTATTCGGTGATAAATCTATCCATCCTTCACATGGTTTTGAGAGTACGTCTTCTGGAAATATATTTCAATTTCAAACAATATCAACATATCTCTAGAAATCTAAACACATTAGCACATGCCCTAGCTAATTACGTTTTACATAGACATTTTCAATGAATTTAAATAAGTTTCAATTCACATCATATTGAAAGCATGATAGGAACTAGGAAACAATGAAAATATGTATATATATTAAGCTTGGTTTTACAAAAATTTTGTGCCCTGAGACACATATGGCTACATCACCCATATGAAAAACTACATGTAAATATGTGAGTAGACAAATCAATGGTTATCATGATAAAATGACACTCCACAAGTTACCTTGTGTAGTAATCAACCAATACGGCTAGTCCATCTGATAGTGTGTTGCTGAAGTCACATCAAAATATGGTTGACCTCGGTCTCATCAATCCCCTCTGTCAACCCCTCCATGTGGTGCTCCACCTCTGATAAGATCTCAACTACCTCAAGATCCCATACCGCATCCCGTCCTACCCCACCAACTTGTTATAACACCCTCCTCCCACATCTATGAAAGGAACCGTCCAAGTTGGGTAAACATGTGATGAGAAGTTACTATGATATGATTTGACATCCAGTGAAACCAATGGAAAAGCACCATACAGACCTTCCACAATAACAACAAGAATCTTAGGAACCATCCCCACCTCTCAGTTAACTAACCCCAAGTTTCCACTGAGTTTTTTGACCAATTAACCCCCAGATTCTCCCATGATATGGGCATGCTAGCGTCCAGGTACTATTTTTCTCAGTGTTATGCCAACGTCCCTAGGATTTGAGCCACTTTTTCAGGCCCAAAGCCTAGGCCATTGCCTAGAATTCAATGACACTTCCAGAATCCATGATTTACATAATAACAAGTCTTACAAATCAAAAACTAACTCCAGGACTAGGCCTAACCATCCCCAACCGGGACTAGCATTTTTTCAAACACTTGCCATCAATGCAATATACAAGAAATGAATACAAGACAGAACATAAATGACTCATAACTAATGTGGAACTTGGCAAGAATGATCACCACCCTTTTGACATCAATTAGGTCTTGCATCCATTGTCCTTTCAGTTGCAAGTAAATACATGAAATAACCATGAAAATAACCAATCATATAACCATTCTTATAACCAACTTTAAACCATGAAATTAACAATGAGATAACAACCATTAAAGCTACATATTAACAAGTACAAAAGCAAGAGAAATTATCTTTTATTAAACATAGGCAAAGCCGACCAGCTTCAGGACTTCCACGTACCACCCGACCGTAGACATGGTTGCACCAAATATTTCTTTCAGCTAGTCACCCACATGCCATATTCCAAGCATGAATTTGGGATCTCATGGATAAATAGATATGAAAAGAACCAGGGGAATCTAGAGGTTAAACCACCTCCAACCTCACCAAATTGTGATGTCACCAAAACCAGCACAAGATCACAAAACCAAACCAAGCTAGGAATTCCTCTGGAATCCATCACTATCCTTAAGGAAATTTCCATCTCCTTTTCTCTTAGGCTTTGCCACAATCCACATCAGCTCATTAGGCTCTAAATCGAGACACAAATCTCTTAGTATTTAATAGAATACACACTAGATCACTAGGCCCTAAACTGAGACTCCACCCTCAGGCTTTACGTGTATCCCACCAAAACCGGTCAAGGGATTCCTAGGCCTTTGGAATTTTCTTGAGATCAACTCTGCCCTAGATTCTGAAACCATCCGACAATTGCAAAGTCAAAATTGAAAAAATAATCCCATTACACCATGGATATCCATAAAAAAAGTAAGGATATGATGAAAACCATTGTCATAACCTGGAAAACCATGTCACCGATAGCAAGAGAACCATACACCAACATGCAAGACATGCATGTCAAAACTAGCTAGGAAATCACACATGAAATATGTTACCTGCAAGAATTCCTGCTGAAGCTGCTTGATCCTACTCTTCCTTGATTGATCTTTGCTTTCCTTCATTTTCCTTGTCCTTTCTTTTCTTGCTTTTCCCTTCCTTGCTCCAAAGCTAAGAAAAATCTTGCCAACTAATCCTTAGAAGCCTTTTTATAAATGATACCTCTATTTTCTTCATTTTCCATTATTTTCCTTCAATTTCCTCCTCACATGGAACTTGTGACCTTTCGCCTTCATTTTCACCTATTTTCCATTATTTTCATAAATAAAATTCCAAATGATGCCTCTTTGCCTTTCCAAAGCCTTTGACATTACCTTTGCCAATTTCCTTAGCCATAATAAACCAGATGAACACCCACACTAGGATGTCTTGCCCAACATTAAACTTGAAATACGCGTCCCTTACCCGTGGCATTATCTCTCCTTTATTAACTTTTATTACATGGAATTTTCACTAGGGCTATTACAAAACCCTCCCCCTTGGGGAACACCATCCTCGGTGTTAAACCACACCAAGATCTCAACAAATCCACTAAAATAAAACATACTACCCATGGAGCTTTATAACTTAGATCATTGTAGTATTTATAATGAATGACTTACTCAAAAGAAAAACATCATGGCAACATGACAAGATAACAACCATACCAGTTACTGGAGATTTATAACACAAATCATTACAGTATTTACAATAACGACATATACACATATGCACATTTGCTAAACCAACAAATAAAAAGATATGATGCCCGTATCAATCAACAAGGGAATCCAGAGGCTTACACCTTCACTCTCAAAAGTAATACCAAGATTCACCTCCTTTCTAGGAAGTCTAGAATCCACTACCAAAGTCAAACTACATTTGATATCTAGCGCTACAATCCTGCGCCACTTTTCCTCTCATTGAATAATTACTGACACATTGTTCCAAGCCACACTCCCAATGTGCAACTGATTCCATCTGGCAATGCTAATGACCAAAACAAACCCATTCCTGACCTTCCCTTCTCTACTACACAACTCCTCAGGCAATCTACTCATCCCTTCTATGTAGTGACCCACCTTCCAAGTTCCCCGGAATCCCCTATCCTGGGAAATCCATCCCTTGGCAAGGCTTCCTCGCATCGGAAGGTCAAACAACCAAGGTATATATCTATCTCAAAACCATCATACCAGTCATAACATGCTCATGGAAATCAATGGACATTATTGGGCACCAGTGTACCACAATGGCCCTGCTCTTGAGGTGCTTTACTAGCATACTACTACTTGTTTCAATTCCTTTCACTAATGTTGCTAATTCTTGCAGTTGATTTCGACCACCCAACCAAGCATTTCATGTTTTCCTGTACCAAGTACATAATTTCCATTAGATTCAAAATAAATTCAAATAACTTCAAATCATACCTCATTGGTGGCCCATCAACAAGATACACTTGCAATCCTGTTTACTTCCTGTAACGAGAAGTCAATATACTATCCTTGACCAAATCTTCATGTATGAAGATATCACATTAGGTTAGTTCAAACACAACCATCATAGATCAAAACCATAAATCACATGTAACCATCATAAACCAAAATCATAGATCACATGCATAATAAAAATGAAATAAAATACTGACACTTATCCTTTAATCAATCCTTAGCTTGTACCTTTATCTTTATTCCATATGCACACTAGATCAATTGCCACACCAAAGAACCACCCAGTTCCTTCTCCTCAACCATGTGTACATACACATAGTGTGCATCATGCATATACAACCACACACGAAATACAACACCATGCAATACATGCACCTACATCTGACATACAACACATACACCTACGCCCAGTGTACAACACAACACAATACATACGCCTACATCTAGTGTACACAAGAAAAACAATGCATATACCTACACCCGTTGTATAACACAATACATATATGCACAAATAATACAACACAATGAATACACATGTCACAATACCATGACTATCTAATGCACATACGTAGTACTGCATACCAACAACATAACATGTATGACATGAACACAATACCACATGTACACTAATACCATATGTACAACATGTACATAGTACCACCTCTACATAACACCACCTTCACAACGTGTACACAACACCACATGTACAAGGCACCACCTACACAACATGTACACAAGGCCACATGTACACTGCACCACCTATACAATGTGTACACAATACCACATGTACACATGCATGAAATGTACACAACACCACCTTCACACAACAACACATGTAGAACATGTAAACAAGACCATGTGCACACAACACCACATGCACAAGCATGCACACAACACCATATGTACATAGTACCATATGTACAACATGCACACAACACCATATGTACATAGCACTGCATATACAACATGTACATAACATCATATGTGCACAACACTGCATATCCAGCATGTACATAGCACCATATGAACGCAATGTTGCATATACATTATGTGCACTGTACAATATGTACACAACACCGCATATCCAACATGTACATAGCACCATATATACCCATCACTGCCAATGCAATATTTTCACAACATTATTTGTACTACCTATTCGGGTCCTATTATTTTTATAGGATTGCTTGATTATAGCTAATGATTATTATATTTTGAATGTTGTAAATAATATTCCATGTTGTAAATTATTTCTAAAGAGTAGATATAAAAATGAAAATAAAATAAGGGTTTGCACATTCAAATGCACCCTAATTAGGTTAAGGTGTATTAGTTTAGGAGAAAAGGAGAAATGTAATATGTCTCAGATCATGTGTATGGTGGAATTATCCTCAGTTTTGATTTTATTCATAAATTTCTCCACCCAAAAGTTTGATGGGGATCACTAGCACTAATTCGTCGGCACATTACCACTGCAGATCTCAAACTTTGCCCACATCCGACGGCCCTCGAAGCTTTTCGGACCCCCCGACTATGATTCCATTTAACATGGGAGGGAGGGTCTAAAAAATGAGGTTTCCCACTGCTACATGTCCTCTCCTCAGAATTTCATACCCCCCTTCACTAATACCACATTCAGCCTCTACCCCCCTCCAAAAGCGGTATTCGATCCTTGCCGCAAGCTACCTTCCCGGTTACGTCAACTGCCACGTATCCTCTGCCAACGTCCGCCAACCATGTCCCTCATCATATTCCACTCATATTCTTCCACCTAATCATATTTCAGCAAACCATGTGGCTCCACGTCACCTCCCGTCTCCATGTCATATGTTTGTTCACGGTCAAGTAAAACTATGATTTTCCCTATACAACATAGTAACTGAAAACGTGGTTTATAGATAACTGAGAATGCATTTTCAAAAACAGAAAGAGGTTTTTGTTTCTAACATCATCATGCACAAAAACCTCTCTCAATTTTGTAACAACTATTATGGTTTTGGAGATTGGATGAATATTTACAGGTATATTTTCTGGAATTTTCCTATTTTTAGCGAGTGTTTTCAAATGCAGTTTCCGAGTAGGTGCAAATGAATTTTCAAAAATTGAAAGAGGTTTTTGTTTCCACCATCATCATTTACAAAATATTCTCTCATTTTTCTAATAGCTATTATGGTTTTGGATATACAAAGGTATTACAAGACCCTATTTTTCAGAATTTCGGAAGGGAAAAGCTTAAAGACAGTTAGTGACTTGGAGGCCACCTCATCAAATAAGAGTTGCTATCAAATTCAAATTGCTCTTATTTGTCACCAAAAATCCACAAAGATAGTTCCAAGTAGATTCATTAGTTCTATTTGTGTAATATAGTTGGAGATATTTGTAACAAATCTTGATATGTTTTCAAGATATTTTAGTTTAAGATTTTTATAAATACTTCATCATTTGAGGTAAGAAATGTTGATTTCCAAATGTAATTTCCTCTACATATTGTAATTTTTCAAAGTGGATGGAGCATCAATAATACAATGACCTTTTCACAAGATTCATGTGGTGTACCAAATGGTGATGTGTTTCTTCAGTTTATTTGTTTAAACATTGTTTTCCTCTCTCTGTTATTCTGAAAATCTCAATTACTTAACAGAAACTGTGATGAATAGGATATGTTATTTAGAGCACCATACTCTAGCTATTAGTAATTTTCATGTTTTCTACTGAAGTCAAATTAAGGAATTCTTAATTTCTCCTTAATTTCTATTGAACCTTACACTTATGCTATTTCACAATTCATTTTATATTCTGAAAGATCCAAATAGTGCAACCTAGCTTTCTCTATGAAACTCCTTTAAAATTTGATGCAAATCCAGTCAATTTTTAGACTCCATAGCCCAATTGAATTATAACACTTAAATCAACCAAACCATTAAAATAAAACAACCAATGTAATCATAACTAGCCTAAATTTTACATAAAACAAAGCTAAATTTTACAGAGAGATCCCTCTCTAAAGTGGGCAGGGCTATATTCTAGCTTCCAAAGTGGTTTTGATGTTGTCCAATGTGTTTACTCCCTCAACCTCAAAAATACAAAATGACAACACCACCCTATACATAACATAGCATAAACAACATGTACACACACTATATATACACAATGTTGCATGCTCGCAACATCACAGATGAAACATGTACAACATACAAAAAATATGCACAATAGTAGTACCACACATCCAAAACCACACTATCCCTACCAAGAAACCTTGCTCCTAGCATCTTATCCATGATTGTCCCAACATGAAGCAGAACACACTACTTTCATTTCATTGAGGTATCCCTTGGTATAGCCTACCCATAAAATAGGCATAATATAATTACATAATATCAACTCATAACCATATGATACTAACCTCATCGATTTGTCAGGGCTACTCTTCCCAATTGATTCCTTGTAAGACTAGGGACCTCTTCATGCCATTCACCTACATAAGAAATCATTCTTCCACAAGAATGATCCCTGATGACCCTATCGAACAGTGACATATCTATATATATATATATATTTATTATTTATTTTATTATTAGCATAAACAATCATGATCCTGTCAGATAACAATATGCATAGATACACATATATACATATAAACATCAACATAAAATAATAATGATCTAGTCATACAATGAAATACATACATACATATGTTCATATAAATATTAGCATAAAACAATCATGATCACAACATAATTACTAGATATCATAAGGTCAAGGTTAAGAGAACTCCCTTTATCTGTTCACAACACGCACAACATGGAGAAAAATGATTCCCAACATAGCCAAGAAATCTGACACATCAAGTCTATTTACTTTACCTTTCTTGATTACTTTTCTCATATATATATATATCTATATATATATTTAACATAAATAATCATGATCCCGTCAAATAACGATATGCATAGATACACATATATACATATAAACATCAACATAAAATAATAATGATCTAGTCATACAATGAAATACATACATACATATGTACATATAAATATTAGCATAAAACAATCATGATCACAACATAATTACTAGATATCATAAGGTCAAGGTTAAGAGAACTCCCTTTATCTGTTCGCAACATGCACAACATGGAGAAAAATGATTCCCAACATAGCCAAGACATCTGACACATCAAGTCTATTTACTTTACCTTTCTTGATTACTTTTCTCATGACTATCTTGCCACAGTCCATTTACCTCAATGGACCCGACCAATCCAAATAACGGTCTACGCTTGTCTTCAATTGCCCTTACACATGCCCTAAGCTTCAACCAGGCCTTACATCACCTGTTGGGTATTGCAAAACTCTCTCCGAACTCCACTAGCTTTCCTCTTTTCCCAACCAATTCCCAAGAATCTAAAAAAAATAAAAGGAAATACCAATAAGTAAGCAAGATAAGGCCATGGAAAACCAACAACAATATGACACCACAACTAAAGTGGCATGGCCATGCACAAGATGCAAACAAAACCAAAATCAAGCACAAAAAACCACAAAACACCAAAAGAACAAGACTTTCAATAGACACCTTGACTCAATCCCCATGGTTCCCAGTGCTTCCAAGGGAAATCTCAACCTAAGCCTTCTTTGAGATTTCATGGAAGCCTATTTTCCATGCAATCCTTGCATCATACTGTCATCAACAGATAACTATTAATGCATAAGTAAACATAACAACATACTAGTCACCTTACCTTTTCATACTATTGTCAAGAATGTTACCCTGCAATTGCTCACACATGTCAACCACATGTTCCAAATGTCAAGATAATCATATCTATCAATTGAAATCAACATTTACCGAGACTAATAATCATGTCATAATCCATAGTCAACTCATAGTTGTTAGACATAATGCTACAACTGTCACTTACTTACACTTAAGAACATATCAACTATCTTAACACATGTGTTAGTACAATAATCTTAAAGCAAGATAATTCCTTCGTGCAATCCTATAGACTCATACTCATATCATGTACTAAATCAAGCATTCAACAAACTATAAACACTCCATGTTAGATAAATCAACTAGATGACATAATTAACACCGAACACTTAGACACCAAATAGACGACATAATCAAACAGTCGAGCACCAAATATACAACATAAGAAAACTCATACCTTAATGTATCTCAAGGGAGGCTTTCTTGTCTGCACAATCAAGCCAGATTAGCACAATATAACTTCACAACATATCAACTCAAACATAAATAAGGTCATGATATCCATAACAATAACTAGCTAACATGTTCATAACCTAAAATCATAAAAAAAATATCGTTCAGAAATAATAATCACATATGCACAACCATTATAGCTTAGTACGACATAATATCCCAACATATTAACTCATACGTGAATGTCATAACCCTAATCATCTGCATAGGACAATAAATTTAGCATGATACATATAACATCAAGATCTTAATGCAATAACCCTAATATATAATAACAACAAGTTAACATATAACATGCTCATCAATAACATATAACATAATCACCAAGTTAACTGTCATAAAACAATAATAGAAATTCATACAACCATATGTTATTATCATTCATGACTATATGACACATGTGCATATGACTACACTAATCAACTAACATATATCATGTATGTAACCATAACATCAATAGAATGAAAGGCATATTTATAACCATAATGCATATAACAATCCTTAACCTACATACATGCATGCCCAGCATACAAACCTATATGATGACATGCTCTTGCCTCAAGGTCCAATGCTGCAACTTTACTTTGATGATATGCACCTCCTACTCTATCTTATCCAACAAATTAGCATCATAACATACCAATAGCATCACGATGTCGGAAAATTCATACAATGACCTCACAACGTATGTTTTACCTACTATGCATGCATAACCATAACCATGACATTACATGCATAACAACACAGAGATAGACATGCATAACAAATGCATAGACAACCATGCACTATGATGACACATCCCACAACAACACCATCAACCTTCACATGGAAACATCACTACAACCATGATCAACACCATGAAAATTCAACAAGCATGATCGACACACAACTCTTCCAATCCGAGGGGTGAACCATGCTTTGATACCACTTTGTAACACCCTCCTCCCACATCTACACAAGGAACTAGCTAACCAAGGTAAACATGTTACAAGAGTTTACTATGATATGATTTAACCTCCTATGTCATGTTAAGGAAGTGGAACTGATGGAAACACACCATACATACTTTCCACAACAACAACAAGACTCTCAAGAACCATCCCCACCTCTCAAGTAACCAGCCCTTGAGTCCCACTAAGATTTTTGACCAATTAACCCTCAAAATCTCCCATGATATGGGCATGCCAATATCCAGAGGGCTCTGGACGCTCCCACAATATGGCATGGCAGTGTCTAGGGAATATGTTTCTTAGTGTTGTGCCAACATCCCTAGGATTTGAGCCACTTTTTCATGCCCAGAGGCTAGGTCACTACCTAGAATTCAATGACACTTCCAGAATCCGTGATTTACAAAATAACAAGTCTTACAAATCAAAAACTAAATCCAGAACTAGGCCTGACCATCCCCAACCGGGACTGAAATTTTGTCAAACACTTGGCATCAATGAAATCTACAAGAAATGAATATAAGACAGAGCATCAATGACTCATAACTAATGTGGAACTTGAAAAGAATGATCACCACCCTCTTCCTTTAACTATTTCAACATCAATTAGGTCTTGCATCCATTTTCCTTTTAGTTACAAGTAAATACATGAAATAACCATGACAATAACCAGTCATATAACCATGCTTATAACTAGAATTAAACCATGAAATTAAAATGAGATAACAACCATTAAACCCGCATATTAACAAATAAAAAAGAAAGAGAAATTATCCTTATTAAACATAGGAAAAGTTGACCATGTTCAGGACCTCCACATACCACTCGACCATAGACATGGTTGAACCAAATCTTTCTCTCAGCCAGTCACCCTGATTCCATATTCCAAGTATGAATGTGGGATTTCATGGATAAACCAATCCAAAAAAAGCCAAGAGAATCCAGAGGTTAAACCACCTCCACCCTCATCGAATTGTGATCTCACCAAAACCAGCACTGAGATCATAAAACCAAACCAATCTAGGAATGCCTCCAGACTTCATCACTATCCTTGAGAAAATTTCTTTCTCCTTGTCTATCAGGATTTACCACAAGCCACACCAAATCATTGTTCCCTAAACTAAGACACCAGTCTTTCATTATTTACCGCAATTCACACCGGATCACTAGGCCCTAAATCGAGACTCCACCCTCAAGCTTTACTGTGTGTCCTATCAAAACTAGTCAAGGGATTCCTAGGCCTTTGGGAATTTTCCTGAGACCACCTTCACCCCAGATTCTGAAACCATCCAACAATTCCAAAGCTCAAAACCGAGAAAAAAATCCCATCACACCATGGCTATCTGAAAAAAGGAAAGTCTAGGCTAAAAACCATTTCCATAACCTGAGAAAACCATGCCACCAACAACAAGAGAACCATACACCAACATGCAACCCATGCATGTCAAAACCAACTAGGAAATCACACATGCAATATGTTACTTGCAAGTATTCTTGCTAAAGTTGCTTGATCTTGCTCTTCCTTACTTGATATTTGCTTTCCTTCCTTTTCCTTGTCCTTCCTTTGCTTGATTTTCCCTTCCTTGCTCCAAAGTTGAGAAAAATCTTGCCAAGTGATCGTCAGAAGCCTTTTTATCAATGATGCCTATATTTTCCTCATTTTCCATTATTTTCCTTCAATTTCTTCATCACATGTAACCTGTGACCTTTCACCTTCCTTTCTTCCTATTTTCCATTATTTTCATAAATAAAATTCCAATTAATGCCTCTTTGCCTTCCATTGCCTTTGCAAATTCCATTAGCCATAATAAATTGGATGAACACCCACACTAGGATGTCTTGCCCAAAATTAAACTTGGAATTTGTTCCCCTTAACCCTGGTCTTATTTTTCCTTGATTAACTTTTATTACATGGAATATTCACTAGGGCTAGTAAACCTATACTAGTTCCATTGCCTCCTCATGTGGTTGTCTCTCTACATGATAGAGAAATTAAGCACCCACTAGTCAAACTGATCCAATATCTGCATGAAAACATCAATATTTTAGTCTTGGAAACATCAAAAAACAAAAAAGAAAAAATGTAAAACTTTCAAAAACTTAAATGGTTGAAATATTTTACATAAATCATACCATTTCTCACCCTCAGGCAGCATGAGCTCGGGATCATCATAGAAATCCATCCCTGTGTAAGGATAAGCGTTAATCATGATGAAATTCCTATGCAACCACCAAAATAAGGTTGGTGAGAATTTTATCACCGATGGACCTTCATGTCAAGTCATATGATCTATCCACCTCATCATTTGTGGTACCCTTGAATCGATAGGCTCGAACTGGTGAGGGTGAAGTAGTGGCACTCGTTCTAGAGAAAAAGAGACTAAGATCAAACCATAGCTGCAGTTATTTAACTTCCACTCTCTTTCTTTTGTCAATTGTTCCTTCATATTGACCAAAACTCCCTCACTCTAGTTGAATACTGTTGGCGCTAGATACTCCACCCCATACTACATGTAGGATTTACTTGCTACATTAAGTGTTGAGCTACTTGCCAATCGATAATGAATAGGATTGTTATCAAAGGTAACTAGGTTACATCTTTTATGCTGATCTTTCCATCCTTAGTTGGATGGCCTCGAGGTCTACAATAGGTGGTGATATAATATTTCACATTCTCCCAACCACTTCTTCCACCTAGAGAATGATGGGGGCACCTCTTTTCGATCAATCTATTAGAAAGTAGATATGTTCTACCTTTATCTAAAGAAAATGTTCCCCAAAACTGAATGCTTTCACATGAACATCCCATGAACGAACAAGATATTTCAACAATTCCATATGTTGCCTCATACCAGGAAGCCAGAAGAATTTTAGCAATCCATAGTTTTTTAGTGTCTGAATGGTAGCATGATAATTTTCTGCATTTAAATCATGTTCTTCATGTTCTCTTTATCTCCAAATGAATGCTATTGTGTGCTAATCAACACCTGAAATATCAACAAGAGATTCATTAAGCTACTTTTAATGAAAAAAGTTAACAAAATTTGAGGGAAAATTGATAAACAAGTTGGCATTTTCACCAATGCACCCTAGTAGTGCAAGATAGAGCATTGCACCTCTCCTAGTAGTGATAGTATTCCTAAGTGAAATTCATATTTTAATATTGGAGGGGGGGTGTGAGTTGGTACTAGGGCATGTTCTTTGAACCCCATGGCCCTCAAAACCTCAAAAAAATTGCACAAAATCACAAAAATGGACCATGAAAAGAAAGAGAAGGGTTTTATCTCCTACTTGGAAGCGACGGTACTCAGAATGGTCCACTGGATTGGTCTTAATCAAATGCAGAAGATCGAGGGTAAAAAGGGCTCATAAATCTCACTGATGAAGGTAAATGTGAAATGGTGAAAATGAATAATCATTTTTAGTATTTATGGTCATTTCTCACCTTATTTTATTCATATTTAATGTCTTCACCTACATATGATTCATTTTTACTATGAAACATGTATGTTAATAATTTTTGTGATGTTTTGAGCAAGTTGACTGTTGTTAACAAGTTTTTATCATGCTTTAAACAAGTTATTTCGATCAAGGAGTATAATTTTATCTCTTTTTCGAACTCTGTAAACCTACGGAAAAGGAACCCCTTGGAGTCCTCTTTAAGCTCTTTTCAGACTCCCAAAATATGAAAAGATCGTTGAGCACTTGTCTTTTCTAACTCGTAAAAGTAAATGAAAAGATGTCTACTCAGTATAAGTTTAACCCTTTTCAGGAATGAGATAGACTATCTACAAAAAGGAAATACTATAGTCGAACATGGCTAAGAGGTTCTCTTGAGTATTGTTTTCTACATTTTCGTACTTAAGAGACTATCTACGAAAAGGCACATTTGGGGTTTTCTTTTTCAAACTCTCTAAACATGAAAAGTATGTCGAATTTTACCTTCACTAGACTCGTTAAAACATCAAACAACTATCGACTTGTCGAACATGACGAGGCCGAACCACTCCTTCTCAGGGTTCGCTAAACATACTTTGAGGGATTCATTTGAAGGGTGAACTTATAGATCAAGGATATGTTATCCTCCTCAAGGTTGTTAAAAAATAAAGAGGCTTTGACTAGTATGGTTTGGGAAATTGGGAAAACAAGGTATTCCATTTGCTAATGGTAGCGAGTCACTCTTGAACGCGACACTCTTCCAGTTTATCTCCATGGTTTTTGGGTTGGGTAATATTCTTGCCTTTTGATTATCATTTTATCCCAATTATGATACTTGTTTCATGTCATTGATGGGGGATACATCAAGAGCCTCCTGCAACAAGTTTCTTCCTTTCGACATCAACACATTATCCAGTAAGTTGACTTAGAAACATCCTTTGGTACCTTGGTTCTTGCATACATCAATGGAAAGTTTCCTCGCTCTCGAAAAAAGGTTTACATCAATGGCCTTCAACCGAAAGACTATGTGTGGTGTTTGACCTCAACTCATTTATTCACACCATACAGATTGTACTATAGTACCTTGAGAACCATTAACATCATCGGTGGTTTCTCTCACGTATGTTAACGACTTACATCATTAGGAAATAATCAGATAGTGTTTATCATGTTCGACCTCAGCTCATTGATTCACATCGTTAGACTCGTATGTTGGTTGGTCATGTGAAGGAGATAAAAGACCCTGGATCTACTTTCATCCATCTAGGTTGCGATTTCAAGAGTTATACAAATATCACAATGTATGTTGCCCATGATCATACTGACAGACATACAGCCATTGCCCCTCCACTTATCATCTGTGGACACATATTTTGATCATTGTACATGTTATGTTAGCTTATGTTTTGAGTATGGATATGAATCCCTCAACAACAAAGATGTCATGATGAAAATGTATTGTAACAGATGAAGCTCACCGAGTGTTCTTGACCTCAACTTATCACAAGATAAATCACTTCAGTCATCAATCACCATTTCTAACTTGGTGTTTTATGAGGAAATTTTTTATAGGCCATTTTTTCACATTCGATCAATAGGCCTCCTAATGGGATTAATCAACATCGTATTGCTCCTTGTGATCATCATTTCACAAATCCCTCAACATGTATCTTTCATTCCCTAGAGTTTCTTCTTAAAACTACATCATCTAGCCAGTTTTAGGACTAATGCACCCTGGCCTCTTGCTAGAAAATGTTCACCTACAGGTTGCTCCACCGTGGCTTGCATTGATCACCTACAAGATTCTCCAATTTGCACTTGCATTGGTTCTAGAAATTCAGGAAAAAGAGAAATTCTGAAAGCTTCCAGAATTTGTTACAACCATTTATCTAGATAAATTATCCAGATCCTATCCTACCCAACTTTTGAGTTTCCATCCCTTATCCTTTGATCCCATCCTCCTATCAAAGGTGGATCTAAAACCTTAGATTGTTAATTGGATAAGAACTCCCAATTTACCCCACTCCTCTATATATTTACAAGCTTTCTTATGCAAGAGGTTGGATTTTGGAGAATGATTTTACCCTTATGCTGTTACAATGAGAGGTTTCATTTCATGCATTTAAGGTGATTGAAGGTGCACATTGTGACAAGGAAAGGACAAGTCAACCTTGGAGGAGCTCTTCTACAAGATCAACACTTATTTATGGTTCTAAACTCCTTACATTTATTAATGCAAATAATTATCTATTTTCCTATATGTGATGTTGTTATTTCATATATTTCAATACCATGTTGATCTATTGAATAGAGTATATAGATGATATTGCATAGATCGCGTAGTTTCTTGGCTATTGTTATCTCACTGTGTAGGTTCTAGTTTTTGCAATCAAAGATGGAAGTGGAGCATTCAAGCTAAAGAAGGAGTGAAGCCCACAATGGATTCTAAGTAGGCTTCATACTGTCATCTATTTAATTTAAGGAAAGTATTGGGTTCCTTGTCTCTATGTTGTTCTATATTAGCCACCAAAAATAGGGGAGATACTTTTGTCCACAATCGTAAATATTGTATAACAATGTTGATGGTGTTGGACCCACCAACATTCAAGGGGTTTGCCTAATATGTGGTCCCAATTAGACCTCACACCATTTGGGATACAAGCCCCATCCAAAATATGGTGCGGTTTCCAGTTATCTAAAAGATATGCCTCGATTCTAACTATTAGAAAGAGAGAGGAATGAAAATGTGCCTTCAAAAAGAAAGGGGGTTGTGGTTCGTGAGTGTTCGATCATATATGTATCACATTTCTTTCACTGTCAAAGGGACGAAAAGTGAGCTTCTCAGAGAGAGGTAGTTATACCACCCTAGTAGAGACACACATAAACGAGAAGGATCCGTAAAACATCATGCGGAATAGTCCACAAAGATGTGACATTCAGTGCAACCAATGTAATGAGGAGGATCTGTATAATATCCATTGGAATAGTCCACAAGGATGCGACAATGGTAATAGTGATTGCAGAACATTATTAATATTATAAGTACCAAAATAACTTAAATAGTTCAACTACTTTAGCACAAATTAGAACAAACATGAATTACAAACATTCACGGAATAGTCCTAAAAATATCCATAATCCATGCATGAAGAATGTGTTGGTCCATAGGGATTTTTATATTAAGTAAAAGTTCAAAGACACATGTATACAATGAACACCACTAGCTCCAATAGTGGAGCATTGGAGTCACTCCTTGCTTAAAAGAACTAGCTTATCTCTCTAATGCCTTGTGGGAGGAGCCAAGGTGAAAAGTCCCTTTCTCTTAAAATGAGGGAGTAAATATAACAATGAGGAAGTTATGCTTCACCTTCCTTATGACTCTTCATGTACCCTCATGACTGTTTTACTTCCTATGAATTTTCAACTTTACATGACTCTTAATATTCCATACATGTCCTTTAGAATTCCACTTTACAATAAATTTTTGAAACATAATTTACATAATAAAGCACAATGGTGTGGCATGTGACAACTAATGAAATGACATGACATGACACTACTGACATAGACTTTCTTGATGATGTGGAAATATCAAGCCACTACAACCACTGAGTGTTGTAGGTCTTCTTCTTTTCACCTTCACATGTCTTGGTGATAAGGGATCTTCAATGATCTCAAGTCTTGAATAGTGGTCAGAAACTGGTGTCCGTTTGTTTTCACTTAATTTATCAGCTTGCATATTCAACTACAAGATGGTATTTCATCATTTTGTGCTCCTTCATCTCCTTCTTCATCATCCAGTGATCCAAGTGGCTCCAAACACGCTCAAAATTCAGGAGTGGCTCAGAATAGCTTAAAAATCAAAGTCCTAAAATTTAATTGAAACTAGGACCAAATCATAGTGCTCATCTCCTTGATTCCAATAGTGTGATTGAAACTCAAATCCAATCTCATATGCTGAAGTTATATATGGTGAAAGTGCGGGTCAAACTTGGCTAAGTGGAAATCTTAATGAGGCAACAAATAGGAAGAATCCCGACTCACATAATCCGACCACCGAAAAGGGAAAATTTATTGAATTGTTAATTTATCCAGTAACCCATATTTTCCGGTCAGTGGTTTTTGACCAACATGGTCTAAAATATATAAAAAATAAAAAAATACAAAATTGTGTGGCAGGTTGCCAACCCCGCCACCCTTTCCGATAGTCATAACATAAATATATATTATATTTTGTGGGCGGGTTGCCAAAGGTTGTTATGAAACTAGCTCAAGAAAAGATAGAAAAGATAGATCAACGCCTTAGAATTTAGCCTCTTCGAGGGGGAAAC
>APFE030476504.1:204339-215595 GCA_000404065.3 Pinus taeda | reverse complement strand
AATTATTGATTAACTATCTTATAGACATATGTTCAAATGAAGGAGATTGGGTTCTGGATTTATTTTCTGGCTCAGGTATGTTTTGTTATATGGAATTGAATTTCAATATGTTCTTTTTTTAATTAATATGCCATTTTACTAATTTACTTCATTATTTTTTTGTGCTTGATAATTAGGTACAACACTAGGATGCTACCTTCAAAAATGAAGAAATTGCATTTCAATTGAGAAAGATCCATTACAATGCAATTTCATTCAGCAAAGAATTAATGCTCTTCAATTTCCAGATGCAATGCAAGAAATTGGGTTGAAGAAAGGGGACTTTAGTGAATCACGTGTGGCAAAAAAGGAACCCCAACCACCATTACATGGAATGTTTGGAAAGACATACATTGGGAGATTCGTAGACATTAAAGACCCATTAGAAGAGGAAAATGAGCAAAAGGAAACAAAAAATATTGTGGAAGAAGACAATGATGAAACTCTAGAGGGCGAAGAGTTTGGATTACGTGACATTGTTGATTAAATTTAAGTTATACTTGGAAATCAAGCTTTGCAATGTTTTGACTCTGACATTTTATGAAAAGAATAACCAATCAATTAAAGTTGTTATGTGTTCAATATTTGTAATTTGTGATTTTCGCATTGATTTTTAAGTTAATTATTATTTTTTGAAAAAAAATGATTATTATTATTTTTTTGACATGAAATTCATAAAAAAAATTATTATTTAACCATTTTTAGTTAAAATTTTTGTATAAAAATTGTGATTTTGACATGTCAATTCTAGCGAACAACTATCAAAACGTGTATTTTTTTGTTATATTTATGTTAAAAATGGTTATTTTTATGTCCATCGTTAAAAAATATTTTTTTTTAGAAACAATTATTTCATGTGGATTGAAAAATTAATTAAGGATGTATAAATATGTAGATTGTTTAAAATTCAAACTATCGACTTTCTAATTTAAAAATGCAAAACAATAAAAACTACACTACAAAAAAATTAAAATAAAAATAAGAATAAAAAAAAAATGAAGAACGACCCATTCAAAACTATCAAATTTAGAAAATAATTATTTACATTTCATACACTAGAAAATTTAAAGTAAAAAAATAGGTCTTTTAAAAAAAGGGTGTGATGCAGAATACTCACTCTTTTAAATCAGCATGAAAATCACTACCATTCTAAAACGTAATGTACATGAAAAAAATTAAGGTTCCAAAAACTATGCTCTAAAAAAAACATGTGTGTTCTGCATCACCCCTTTTCAAAATGAGGTCATTTTTTTTTTCTATCTCTACGAAACGGGTAACAGTATCAGTTCCCGTTTCAAAGTTTACATTGTTACCTAGCCCTTTTTCCAACTAAGATAGAATCTTTCTTCGTAATCCTCTAGGGATTCATCATTGCCTATGGTCATCCTAAAAATTTCCTCTTTAGTATCATTTGACCAACAATAGTCTCAATATTTGTTGTTAAATGCTTGCTAGATATGAGCCCAAGTTATGATGTTATCCCCAGGTAAACCCATGGACCAGCTCAATGTTGCGTCCTTGAGGGTAGATGGAAATAATTTTAACTTATGCTCATCATCTGTATAGTCATAGGTTCGGCATATAACAACAAACTCAAATATGAAAGTTTCGAGGTCTTCTGCGGTCAAGCCATGGAAATGAGGTAGGGTAGAGGGGCTTATATTTTTCATCTTTGTGTCCCCATTGGTTTCCCTGATGGGGAAGGCACCCTCAAGTCTCTCTCTCTATATTCCCTTTGTCATTTATGTTTTCAGCCATTGGTTAAGTAGGAATGGGTTCTTCTTCTTCTTCTTCTTCTTCTTCTTCTTCCATTAGTTCTTCAAATATGTCAGGTTTCTCACCTAAGGGTTCCTCCAATTCATAGCCACCAAAGAAGAGGGAAGGTTGGCTATTTGATGCAGTGGGGGTATTTGGAAAAAAGTTCCTTAAGTTATCCCTATTCCTACGAGGCATGAAAGGAAAAGTTTTTGGTTTGGTTTTGTGTTTTTTTTCAAACTTGGAAAGTAAATTGCATAATTGAAATTGCTGATTAAATGAAAACTACTAACTGAATGAAAAATCTACTTGTTGAATTGAAATCTTGCTTGCAAAATGGAAAGGAAAGTAGAAAATGGAAAATGGAAAATAAGGAAACAACTAAAATACTTTTGTAGAAATAAACTAATCGCAGAATATTGGAGACAGGAAATAGAAGAAAAGAAAGCAATAATCACATTTTACTTAGACACCTCCCCAGAAACAAAACCAAAAGGCGATGAGTGCCAGTATTGCAGCAAGAATGCTACAACTCCTGGCCTACCAGCTTTACTTTATCAACCCAGAGTTCATACAAACTTTGAGGTGACAGTGTTGTATACACAAGTAAAAGTGATGGTTCTGGCTATTGTCACCATTCATCTAGCGAGAGACCACTAGGGTTTTCAAGCCAGACTTCTATGGAGTTAGAAGAAGCTTGATTTCTTTATGGAGGAAAGGTAAATCTACTCTAAGAGAGAGCTACTCGACTGCAATAATGGAGGAGACCGAAATTTAATACTAAATCACGCCATTTCCTAATTAACTGCTAAGAAACTATGCTTTGCATAAATGCTAAATCAACATGAACCAAATGCTACTATCTAAGTTATAGAAGTAAGAAGAATCAAACATCACTAATGTGCAAGTAAAGAGACTGAACTAAATCTGTCTTTGTCTTTTCGCCTTTTCATGCAAAATCAAGTATGCAACTAATTTCTTCTGGTGATGTGGAAGGTTAATTAAGGATGAATGAGGGTGGCTATAAGGGTTAGGAGATAGTTGGACAATGTGGGAGACCTTTGGGAGGATTTTGGTGACTTCTGAGAGGTTTTCCCTCAACTCGGCCTCAAAACAGGCCATTTGAGGAAAACCTACAGGATGTACTAGAAACCTACAGGATTCCCTGTAAACCTACAAGATACAATAGAGAGAAAAATGTGAGGTGTTGGAGGTGATGGAAGGCCTAGGAAAGGTATTTTATGGGTGGAATGGAGTGGGATAAGGTCTATGATCACTCAAAAGTCAACAACAAAGATAGGATATGGTTGGATTCACTCAATGTGCTTGGAAGAATTTCTATGAAAAATGATGAAAACTAGTGAAGGTGATGGTGAAAACAAGGGATGGCTAAGATGGATGGAATGGAAGGTGGTTACTGACTATAAAGTCTTACTCTCCTCCGAAAGCACCTGCTCTACATAAACCATGTATATCTTCCAAAAATCTATGTAAGCAATAAATATTCTCATAAACTAGAAAAGTAGAATTAATGAACTAACTGCCTACATTATGAATGAGGAAAGTTGCTGAAAGGAATGAAAGCATGGACGAGATCTACTAAAAAAATGAAGATGAAAAAGATGAAAATGGAATCCTACCTTGAAAAACTAACCAAATACTAGTTTAAAGACAACAAACTCCAAAGCTCATAAAATAAATAGAAATCTATGTTTTTGGGGCTGCTTAAGGGTCCCTTCCTCAAGTCATGATCCTAGAGGGAGGGAATGAGGCCGAGACACCTACTAACAACCTTATGGTGATCCTTTTATCCCTGCTAGCTTGCTATTAAAGTAAGGCACAAATGGAAGTAAACTAATAAACAACCAATCCAATCTACACTACTTGCAAAGGAAATGCATCTAAAAGCAAATTAACAATTAAGCTATGAAACTACACTAGACATACATATAAAAGAAAGAGGGGCCTTGGCTGCTAGGGTTGGGCCCTAACCCAAGAGATTCAACCCTCTGAATTAACTCAGCACTGGGTAAAAAAAAAACTCATTCTTATTACCAAAACAACAAATTACATCAATAAAACTTTCAGAAGTCTAGAGTATAGAAATTCATGCAAATTCTCTACAAATTTACCTCTGAGATCTATGTCGAAAATCTGACAATAGATTAACTCGATAATGTAATATACCAAAGAAAAATACTTTAATCTAATTCTACTATCAAACTTGTAGAAGCTTAATAGATTTGAGCAAGATCAAGCAAAACACATAACTAGAAGCAAAATCAATGCACATGAAACACAGAAGAATACTCTGGGGAAAGCCTCAGATAAAAACCCTGCTATATGTATTATCATACAAGGTGGAAATATCTCAGAATTACACAAAGCCTTAGCTCTCTCAGCTAGCCAACTCTCAGTACAATCCTCCTGGATGCTCACAGGCAAACAAGGCTTCTCACAAACTTTCTCCTCTACCCTCCAAGCCTCCTATTTCCTTGCGTTGTTTCTCCTGGGTGATCCTACTGTTACCAAGTGTAACACTTATCACTCACACTCATCCAAAATGGATCTAAGATAGACTTCTAAGTCTAAAGTGTTTGTCATAGAGGAGAATGAAAGTCCAAGGATGCTCTTGGAAATAGCCCCATTGCATAGATCTATTCAATCTAAATCTACTGCAACTTGAATGGGCTAAAAATGGACTATCAACCGTTGGATTATCAGTCATGGATCAACAGTCAGGAACTGATTGGTAGATCGGCAATTAGCATGACAAAAGGGAAGACCCTTGGGGTCGTTGTGATCACGATATGCAATATGTTGATGTTCCGATGGGCCGATGCGATAGCGCCAATAGAGTGATCGACGATCAGCGAACCCCCAATACCAGGGCTAATGCACATTGCGATTGTGACTTGCGATATGCTGATTAAAAGGTAGACCCGATAAGAATTATGGACGTGATTTCATAATATTTGAAATCCAGAATTTCAGGTTTTCTTTGTATTTCTCATGTAAATGGGTTTTTGACCATGTGACAATGCAATGTGATATGGTGACCAAAGGCGGACCCAATGGGGATTATAAGCATGATTTCATAACTTTTGAAGTCTGGATTTATGGGATTTATTTGTATTTCCTGTGTATTGAGGTTTTTAGACCTCGCGCCTAAGCGATATTTGAAGTCCGGGCTAAAGTCTCGTGATGTGTTTTGCATGTGTTTCCTATGTATTTCCGTTATTTGGCTGACACAGCCAGAGGAAGGCAAACCGACTAGGTTTCCTTGCCCGCCTATTCTTTTCGATTTGTAAATGGATTCTTGTGAGGAAACAGTTGGGTTCTTCCATGATGGAGGATTGTAACCGATGCATGATAAAAACACAAAGAGCACAAGTGCTAAAGATAGCTAAAGGATGCCAAGGGAGCTGCTTGTTTGAAAGAGGTCACTGGAAGGTTGATGAAGAATCACTTAAAGGTCAAGCGAATCACAGAGGCATGCAGAGTGTTGGATACCTATACCAATAGGTTTCATATTTCATGATTGGCAAATTCAAGTGCCAAATATGCTCTACTTTGCTGCTACAAAGGTTCCATATTTGCAGGAAAAGACAAGGTGTGTACATGCCTTCATGCCCATTAAAGTGCTGATGGATGAACCAACAGTCTAATCTGGATCATGCCATGTTTTCAATTTATGTTGTAGAATAGAGAAAGAAATCTATCCAAAATGTTTAATCTTGGCAGATCAGTAGTTAGGCAGAGAAACTAAGGTTCCCAACTGCTTAATCTGGGGCCTTGGAAGAAATAAGGGTAGTGCTAGATAGGAAAGGAAAGCAAAAAGCCAATGAAAAAGAAAAGGCACACAAGGGGTTTGCAAGTCCAAGTGCACCCTCCAAGAAGAAATAAAAAATGCTAGGCAAAATAGTTGGGTAGGTAGATGGGGTTGCAAAAGTAGTGTTCCTTCCAAGATCAACTTTGTTAACCAAGTACAGGAAAAACAACACAGTGGAGCATGTCTAACTCTCCTTTTTTCATTTGTTTACCACTCATAGCCAACATCCCTGCACCAGGTATGTTCACAAGGGAGACTCAAGGCTTTATGGTGGTTCTTATGGCCTTTAAAAGCCACATTTCTTGTGCAAAAATCTTTTCATTTTGATCTACTCTTTACACTAAGTTGTTTTCAAGAAAACTTAGTAGTATTGGTCTTCATTCACATTTCCCCTCCATATTAACCTCTAACTCTATTATCTAGTTCCCTATGCTTCACTTCCCCTATTATTATAACACCATGGTGTATAAACCCTAAACAATGTATAAATATCCCCTCCTTGGCATTATAGCCATAATTTCCACTCTCAGGGCATTGGATTAACATCTGGTTAAGATCAAAAACCCAAGTCTAACCCCTTTTCTCCATCTGAACCTATCTACCTAGTCAACTCTCCATTTTTGCCTAAAAACCCTTGGAAAAACCCTTTTGAGCACCCTTATACCACTAAAGGGCAAAAAATTTGATGAAACCTACCTTCCCCGCCTTATCCTAAGGTCGGGAGCCAATATGCGCCCTTTTTTCATATAAATCCATCAAAACCCGCTTATCCTAAGTTTTACCCTTCATATGCCTTATGCGAAAATTTCACAAAAAACCTTTGTTTTTTGCCTTTCCTAATGTCGTCGGTATATTTAATTTTTGCAAAGGAAACATTGGAAAAGCCATTGGAAAACATTTGATAAACTAAAGGGTCCCGCCGGGCGCAGTTACCGAAAAAAATGATTATTTTAAGCCGCCCGTTGACTTTATCTGCCGTGCAGCTTTCTGGCCCGATATCCGTCCGATCGCGGCCTTTCCAGATCTACGGTCAACTAGAAATTCGGAGGGGCCCGACATCTGACAGTTAAAAACCATTGAATTTATCCTCCGTGCAGATTCCCTGCCCGACAGCCATCAGATCGCGCGCCTGAAATCCAACGGTCCTCGTGGATTTCGGAAGGGCCCCGATGTCTGACAGATATCATCCGATATCTCTCAGACGATGATGTCACGCGGGGACGCGCGTTGCTCCCAAACTCTGTCGGAGCCCCCTCTGACAGATTCCTTGCCGTGCAGGAGGGGGCCCGATATGACGACACCTGTCCGCCCGTGTCACTAGCCGATTATAGCCTATGTCAGCGCCACGACCGCGCACCCTGTCCTCCATTCGTCCACCTGGCCGCCACGTCACCTGATGACGTCCTGCTGACGTCATCTGACCCACACCCACTTGCTAACGTCATGCTGACGTCATTCAAAAAGCGCGCCAAAGAGCCAAAAAGGCCATATTTTGACATTTTTACGTATTTTTTGGCACTTTTCACAAAAACGCCTCTGTTTTCTCTGCATGCACGTTACGACGAATAATTCGCCAGCCAAGGCCAGACCAACCACAGACCGTCAAGACGTGCGCACAACTGCTGTTCAGACCCAAAGAACACCATTAAACAGGTATTTGTCCAAGAACTTCCCTGCAACCTGATTTATTTCTCTGTAAAATCTAAAATACACCTGAGCACGGCGGAAACTTGAGAAATTACAGTAATACCAAGCATACCCAGCTTCCCCGTGAATAATTAACGGTCAAATCTCACTGGCAGAGCCATTTTCATGCTGAATTTTCAGTATAAACCCTTCTCCGTTCGCGCAGTCGTGAACCACAATCCAAAACCTGCTTCTGATTACTAAAGAGAGGTTTTGCTGAAACACTGTAAAAGGCCTTCTCAGAGAGCCGAGCAGTGTTCTATTCTGCTACAAATCTACCCTGCTGCCTTGCATCCTTCTAAAAATCTTCTTTCTCTGATAACACGTTCACTATTTATCAAATAGCATTCAAGCAAACATGGACACTCCCAAGGCATCAGTAGCCCTCAATGTTACTCCCCTGAATGCTCCCCAAAGAGAGTTGGAGTGGCAAGATTTGGCAGACCTAGATTACCAAATCTCAGAGGACTGCCCATCTAAATGCAAATTCCACATTCATCTGCTAAATGAGCTCAGAGCTAAGCATAGAGATGGAACATATATTCTAGGTATTTGGGAATCCTCCCTCCAAATCTTCAAGCTACCTTAGGTCAATCAGTTCCCTGACCTGATTCACCTATGTGCTGTCTGCTATGACCCCATGCAGAGGGTGGTGCTTGACCCTAAAGGTGCAGTGGTATTTTACACAACCCCTGAGGCCATCAGGGAAATGCTCCAGTTCAAAACCCAGAAGAAGTTGGTTCCCTTGTCCCTGCTGGACCTGATCAACCAAGGAGCCAAGATACTGACAGAAGCACAGATCCTAAAGCTCAATCAGTTGTTCATCACAAACTCTGACACAGTGCTGCACCCTCCCATTTTTGATGGCTACCTAAATCAACTGGGTCTGAACCTGGCATACATGATAAGCTCAGTTTTGGGATACAAATCACTAGAGTTTATTGAGGAAACTGTATTAGTGATGATGACAATGCTTTCCCCAGGAAAGACTCCTATTTGCTATGACTATGCTACATACATCTCAGACAAGATACATGAGCAATTTCTACACTTGTCCAGAGAGAAGGTGTTCAGATACACCTCATACATTTATCATCTCATTTTGTACCACCAACATGAAAAGTTCTCCTTTGAGATCAAGAGAATTGATGAAGCAGGCAACCCAAGGTCAGTGGTATATTGGACTTCAGTCTTCCACATCCTCACATACTCTCCATACACATATTCTGAGTTCATAGAATTATTCATCCATCCAGCTATGTCTCTCTTTTTAACCTCACCCCCTCCAAGACTGTCTGATGAGATGCAGAGGATTCTGCAGCTATCCAGTGCCTACTGCATAGGAGATTGGTACTTTTACCAACACTTCACTGTGATCAGAATATATGGGTGTGAGTTGCGCCCATACAAATTGCCCAGGTATGTGCCTATGAGGCTGTTTGCCTTGGAATATTTCAGGCAATTTGGCAATGCCGATCATGTGCACTTTGCAGGAAGGGGCAAAAAGGCACAGCTCAAAGTAAGAAACCAACTTGGCCACTTCGTCCTAAACAAAAGAGAAGGATGGAAAGAAGCAGACAGGATGCTAGAAGGCCTTGGCCTAAAACAAAGCTTCCTTTGGAAGCCCTATGACCCTAATAACTTCATATCCTTGAAAAGGTAGAAATCCAAACTCTCTAGCTATGAGCATGAGAGCATGCTCCACATTCAAAGACATGCCAACCAACCAAAGTGGAGAAGGAACACATTGGAAGAGCCTGTTACTCAAGAAGAACTAGTTGAAAGGGCTAGAAGGCATTTGTTAAAAATGGCTGACTTAGAATGTCCTTCTCAGGTGCTTACTCTGCCAAAGCCTCAAACAGGAGCAGCTGCTTCATCTTCTGCAACACAGCAAGAGGTAGTACAAACTACAGACCAAGGGCAAAGCAAAGGCAAGGAAAAGGTCATGGAAGAACCACAGGGCCAACAGGGCCAACAGGGTCAACAACAGCAGCCCCAACAGGAACAACAACAAGGAGACCAACAGGGTCAGGAGAAGTAGACAGGAGAGGCCCAAATGGCTACCCAAGAACAGACAACACCAATGGCGCCTCCAAGACAGGATTCTAGAGTTGATTCCTCCGTCCTCCAAACCCCTCAAAGGGAGGATGTTAGCAGAAAAAGAGAGAGGGAGACTCCCCTCACTGAGTCACCAGAGAAGAGACAAAGGTTAAATCCCTTCTAAGAGGAGGAAATGCCAAGCATGGAAGCTTCTGCCAGCTCCTTGCAACAGGAGCAAGACGGGGCAGCATTAGGAGAGGTGAGCTCCTCAGGGCAGCAGCAGGGAATAGGTGCAAGCATAAAACAGCAGTTCAAGATGCCAAAAGAAGGAGTGAGCCAATAAAGATTCGGCTCTACAATCACCTGCTAAACATGGCTCCTGCAAATCAACAAAGGCTCATGTCTGCATTCGATGTGCAGGAGGGCAAGATGACAATGAGCCACTTCACTCCAACAGTGCAGCAACCACAAACAGATGCAGACTACATCAGGACTAATCTGGAGGTCCTGTCAAAAGACATCCACCCAATGGATCAGATTGAGCTTCACAAACAGACGGGTGAGATGGTCTATGCCACCTTGGCAGATAAGACCTTGGTCAACTACAGGATGCAAAATAGCCTGAAAAATACTGCAGCACAGCTTGAGTTGGAAAAGGCTTCCTCTCAAGCTAAGGATAACAGGATCAAAGCCTTAGAGGAAATAATAATAGAGTTTGGGCATGACCCCAATGATGTTAAGGTTGTGCAACAAGTCCTGAAGCTTAGGGATGCTGATATGGCAGCAATAAAGAAGAAATTGAAAATCCCACCAACTCTCCACCCACAAACGGATGAGGTTGCCCAGCAGAGGCAAAAAAATGATGCAAGCTTCCTTACTAAATGACATTATACAGGAGCTCATCCAAACACAAGAAAAGCTGCAGGAATCAGAAGCCACATTGGAAGCAGCATTGCAGCAGAAGGAGGCAGGGCAAACCTCACAGCCACCTCCAGAAACAATAAACCTTGAGGAAACCCCTCAAGACGCTGCCCCTCCTTGCCAACAAGTGCAGCAAGAAGCTCCAACTACCACAGCGCCAACCACCTCAGCACCAACAACAGAGCAGGCTGAAAGCCTGGACATGCAAAAGCTAAGGAAAGAAATACAGGTACTGGAGTCCCAGATGTCTGAGCTAAGCCAAGCCCAGGACAACCTTGCAAAAATAAATGAGAAATATGACAAATCAAAGAAAAATGTGGCTGAAAGGGAAAGGGAGGTAAAGGCCCTGAAGAAGAGGATTGCTGAGCTAGAAAAAGAGCTCACATTGGATAAATTCACAGCAGAGCTCAAGAAGGTCATCTGGACCACCATTGGCCAGTCAATAACAAACCAATGGGAATATATTGAGGCCATATATGAGCAAGTGGCACTCATTGGAAGAGCACGAAAAGAAGTGCAGAGGGCAAGGGCATCTCTAGGCAACATGCCTGAGATTGCCCCTAAGCTGATAGAAGTGCTGAACTACAGAACAAGTTCCCAGCTGGTAAGAATGGGAATTGGAAACAGGACAGAGACTATCTCCCTAATCAGAAGAGTCCTGACAATGAGAAACCTGATTCAGACCCTGGACAGAAAAATCTAGGATATGCAAGCTGATATCAACAAATTTCAGAACAGGTTTATGGCCTTGCAGGACAGGGGGCTCCCCAGCCTATTGGATCCTGCAGGAAAATTACTCTCCCATGAGAAATATGTCAAGAGAGTAAGCAATTTTGCAGCAACACAAATTGCAGAGGTACCTAGTACATCTTCGGAAGCAGGCCCAGTAACAGGGCAAATTCTTTTTGATAGAGTAGATAATTTATTTTTTATTAGAAATGAAATTGCACATTTATTTGATGAGCCCCCTCACTTTTATAAGT
>APFE030476504.1:76063-189673 GCA_000404065.3 Pinus taeda | reverse complement strand
ATTCCTCCGTCCTCCAAACCCCTCAAAGGGAGGATGTTAGCAGAAAAAGAGAGAGGGAGACTCCCCTCACTGAATCACCAGAGAAGAGACAAAGGTTAAATCCCTTCTCAGAGGAGGAAATGCCAAGCATGGAAGCTTCTGCCAGCTCCTTGCAACAGGAGCAAGACAGGGCAGCATTAGGAGAGGTGAGCTCCTCAGGGCAGTAGCAGGGAACAGGTGCAAGCATAAAAAAACAGTTCAAAGATGCCAACAGAAGGAGTGAGCCAATAAAGATTCGGCTCTACAATCACCTGCTAAACATGGCTCCTGCAAATCAACAAAGGCTCATGTCTGCATTTGATATGCAGGAGGGCAAGATGACAATGAGCCACTTCACTCCAACAGTACAACAACCACAAACAACTGCAGACTACATCAGGACTAATCTGGAGGTCCTGTCAAAAGACATCCACCCAATGGATCAGATTGAGCTTCACAAACAGACGGGTGAGATGGTCTATGCCACCTTAGCAGATAAGACCTTGGTCAACTACAGGCTGCAAAATAGCCTGAACAATACTACAGCACAGCTCGAGTTGGAAAAGGCTTCCTCTCAAGCTAAGGATAACAGGATCAAAGCCTTAGAGGAAATAATAATAGAGTTTGGGCATGACCCCAATGATGTTAAGGCTGTGAAACAAGTCCTGAAGCTTAGGGATGCTGATATGGCAGCAATAAAGAAGAAATTGAAAATCCCACCAACTCTCCACCCACAAACGGATGAGGTTGCCCAGCAGAGGCAAGAAAAGGATGCAGCTTCCTTACTAATGACATTATACAAGGAGCTCATCCAAACACAAGAAAAGTTGCAGGAATCAGAAGCCACATTGGAAGCAGCATTGCAGCAGAAGGAGGCAGGGCAAACCTCACAGCCACCTCCAGAAACAATAAACCTTGAGGAAACCCCTCAATACGCTGCCCCTCCCAGCCAACAAGTGCAGCAAGAAGCTCCAACTACCACAGCACCAACCACCTCAGAACCAACAACAGAGCAGGCTAAAAGCCTGGACATGCAAAAGCTAAGGAAAGAAATACAGGTACTGGAGTCCCAGATGTCTGAGCTAAGCCAAGCCCAGGATAGCCTGGCAAAAATAAATGAGAAATATGAAAAATCAAAGCAAAATATGGTTGAAAGGGAAAGGGAGGTAAAGGCCCTGAAGAAGAGGATTGCTGAGCTAGAAAAAGAGCTCACATTGGATAAAGTCACAGCAGAGCTCAAGAAGGTCATCTGGACCACCATTGGCCAGTCAATAACAAACCAATGGGAATATATTGAGGCCATATATGAGAAAGTGGCACTCATTGGAAGAGCACGAAAAGAAGTGCAGAGGGCAAGGGCATCTCTAGGCAACATGCCTGAGATTGCCCCTAAGATGATAGAAGTGATGAACTACAGAACAAATTCCCAGCTGGTAAGAATGGGAATTGGAAACAGGACAGAGACTATCTCCCTAATCAGAAGAGTCCTGACAATGAGAAACCTGATTCAGACCCTGGACAGAAAAATCCAGGATATGCAAGCTGATATCAACAAATTTCAGAACAGGTTTATGTCCTTGCAGGACAGGGGGCTCCCCAGCCTATTGGATCCTGCAGGAAAATTACTCTCCCATGAGAAATATGTCAAGAGAGTAAGCAATTTTGCAGCAACACAAATTGCAGAGGCACCTAGTACATCTTCGGAAGCAGGCCCAGTAACAGGGCAAATTCTTTTTGATAGAGTAGATAATTTATTTTTTATTAGAAATGAAATTGCACATTTATTTGATGAGCCCCCTCACTTTTATAAGTATACAGAGGCTGATGAGACCATGGGGTCAATTTTGAAACATCAGTTGCCTCCACCAGATACATGGCAGGAATTGATACGATTACTGTTGAACCAAAGTCAGTAATCGCAATTTTTTCTTCAGCAAACAATTTGAATATCATACACAGCAGAACAAAGACACATCAGCAGGTATGAAGACAGAGGTTGAGCCAACTCAGCACAGGTACTCGGCCACAACAGCAGCATCAACAGTCACAGGTGACAGGGCCGAGAAGACATAGGAAATTACAGCTGCACAGACACGTCACTCAGCAGTTATGTTAAAGCCGCTCAACCGACTTCGTGAGCCCCAAAGGTCAAAATTACTCTGACAGGAGTTAAGAGTCTTTACAACTCATTTAAGATTGTAATAACTTCTCATCTGCAAGCCCTTTACGAGTGAAAGAAGATATTTTCCCTCTCAGGTGACTCAATGCCTGAGATATTTTGTAATAAACTTCTATATATATCCCCTCGCATTTGTTAGCAGGGGTTGGACTCCGGATGTAAGAAATCTCTTGATATCTATTCTGTTACTCTTCTATTGTAAATCTTCAGACAACTAATACAAAGGATGATGGGATTTCCCAAAGCAATGTGTCTTTGATGTCTTGCTGGTGTATGGCTGAAAGTTGCAGGATTCCTGTGTATTCCATGGCTCAATAAGTTTTCTTGTTACTCTCTGTTATATATATGTTTGTTATAATTTCATATATCTTTCATGTTTTCCATGTACTCAATATCTAAATAGCAAGGAAAAAGAATAGTCTCAGGACTTAATCCTTGATTACCCTGAGCTCAATCTAAGCTATTTCAAATGTTTTCTTCAGTTATGGTAACGAAAGAGTAATTCTTAAATGCTACCTTTCACACTATATCATCACAGTAATCTATTGTTTCAGGAATTCAAGTAATTGCTCCTAAGTAATAGACGTCTTCCCCACTTCCCAGCTCAGTGAAGAATTCTTAAATGCTCTTTGCTAGTTATTTCTCATTTCACCCTCACAATTTACAGTTTGTTTTATGAAATACATACAGGCCCTGTAATTCCAGCTGCACTTAAGCCAGGAACTCAAGGAAACAACAGCTACAGACCCCATTGCCCAATGGATTAGTTTCACCTGCAATGAACACTCTAAAACTATCAGAATCATCCTCCCAACCAAACATAAGAAACAATCAAACATTCACTTCATAACTAGCCTAAAAACTCCATTAAAACAGTGACAAACCTTATAGAGAGAGCCCTCTCTGATTACAGCTGGGCTAGAAGCTGTAGTCCAAAGATTGGTTAGTAGTTACCCCGGCCATATTCCCTTGGGAGTCATAGGGAACAACCTGGGTGTTAACACAAAGGCAGAGAGAAAGAGCTCAGAGAATCTAGAGCCAAGAGCCAAGAGCTAGAGAGAGAACTAGAGCTAGAGCCAGGAGCCAGAGCCAGAGCCAGAACCGAGAGCTAGGCCCAAAGCCAGACCCAGAAATCCAAAGAGCTTCAGAGCCAGGGATAAGATGGCCTTCTAAGCCCATTGTTTCTATGTAATACAATGGAGTTGAGTGTGGAGCTTGTAAAAAGATTTCAACCATAATCCCAGAGAGCCTAGTCGAGTTGACTAGAGCTTAAGGAGACATAGCCCAAGATTTTCGAGTGAACTCCATATTAAGCTTGTTGTCTTATGGTTTGTTTACCCGCTGCATCTTACCACTTTGTGTATGATTTCTGTTTGTTGCACTATCTCATTGTTACATGATGCATATCAGTTTAAGTAAATAAACTAAAGGCATTCGGTCAGTTAAGAACAAGCACAAGCATACACCTATATTCAAGCATATTTAATTTTGCAATTGGTTAATCATAATATCTTGGAAATATTTAAGCTTTGGAAGTGGGAGAGGTTCTTTTAAGCTTCACAAGAAGCCTTTAGAGCCCCATTTTTAGATCACACACTGATCTCATACCCTGTAAAGCTACGCAATCCTCAAGGAACCTTCCCTTGACTGCATGGATGAGTTTTCTTTATAGGAAAATTCTAGCAACTGATAGTACATTGTCCTTGTCTTCAATCTCAACTGGGTATTTCTCATAACAGACACGCATGAGTTATTTATGAGAGAATATTTAGTTATCTGGAGTACACTAGTTTGATGCATGCATGCATTAAATGACTGAACTCACAATTAGTTCCTCAAACTGTTTGGAACTAATTTAACTGGACTTAACTTAGTTAACTAAGATAACTAATTACAACTCAAATACAAATCATCCTTATCTCCTTAATTAAGGGATAATCTCCTTAATTTAAGGGATAATTATTGCATGACTTCACAAAGGCTTCTAGCTTGAATTTCTCCAACTAATTAATCCATAATGAATTAATTAATTATTTTTCAAGCAGCTGGTGAGACTAAATTTGAATTTCAATTCTCAATTTTAATTAAAGGACAAATTAAAATTGGAATATTCTGAATGTTATTTTTAGCATTTCTTGTTGCTATTCTCAACATGGAGCTTGAAAATAGCTTAGAGTTTTACAACAAAAATATGAATCCTAATGAGGTTCTAGGCCTTTCTACGTATACAACTGAAGTCCCCAACGAATTCCTTAAAATCAGGGAGGCTTGACTCTCAAACTCGAGATAAACTAGCTCTTTGTCTCTCACTTTCTCGGATACCTTCTAATCCTCTGGCTTGGTTGCTTGCACTCCGAGCTTGTGTGATGGATGGAGGAATATTCAAATGGGGGATAAGTAAATGAGGAGGATTTGCCTCCTACAATCCCTCTCCCTTGTCCCATTCAAAATCTAACCTTAGTATTTGCAAAAATTTCTTGATTTTCTCCTTCAATCCTGCATTCAATGCATATTAGTCCACTAGGCATAATATCCGACTGTAACTCATCTCATAAACAAAATATAATAAAAAACATGTAATAATTTGTGAGAAAAGTTGGTTTGACTAAGCTAGGAGGTAAATTGAGACCCATATAATTACCCAATGATGAGGTTCATCAATACTTCAGAGTCAGCAATATGCCATTCTACGGTTTGAGACTTGAGTATGCCATAGAGGGCGGCACGAATTAAATAGCTTGGAAGGACAGGATGGAGGCAGTGCTAGAAGACAATGGCCTCAAGGAATTCACATGTCATGATATTCTGAAGCCTCTAGCATCTGATGCCAAATATCTGGTTGAATGGAGAAAGTGTGTGGAAAGAGCGAGAAGGATTATCCTAGAAGGAGTTCGATATCACATTTTCTTGAACCTCCATGGTAAGGAAACTCCATTTGCAATGTGGAAGGCATTGATGGACTTGTTTCAAAATAGTAGTGAATATAGGAGGTTTGCATTGGAGGACAAACTCAGAAAGATCAAGATGGAGAAGGGCGACTCAATTCCGAAGTACTTCATTAGAGGAAATTTTAGCTTAAAAGTGCCCATGAAATTTTCACGTAATTTCAATATCATAATATGTAAACCAATAAAAAACCTTTAAAGCTAAAAAGAGGTACATGTAAATATTTTGGAGGGAAAAGAAGAAAAAATATTTTTTTGATGTATTTTGGGTTTATCTTCTTCTACGTTTATGCAAATTTCAAGTGTAGACAATCGCTAGATGTGGAATTAAATTCTGCATCCAACGACTACCCATTATGCATACTTTTGACAAGACTTACGTTGATAAAAATGAAATATACATTAAAAAAAATGTGTTCAACATGCTTTTTTAATGTATATTTCATTTTTATCAACATAAGTCTTAAAAGTATGCATAATGGGTACTCCACTACAAGAAAAAATGACATTGGTGAGCGGCGAAAAATGTCACCATAAGCTCATTGGTGATGGTCAAAACAACCTTTGTCACTAAAAATTGAACATCACCAAAAGTCGCATTGCCAAAAGTATAGGTGTTGTAGTGACATTCAAATTCCATCACCAATAATGATTTATAATGATGGATAGTGACCATCACCATTTCATATGAGCAATGGTGATGGACCATAGCCTTCGTCACCAAAAACTGAACGTCACCAAAGGTGGCATCACCAAAAGTATAGGTGTTGTAGTGACATTCAAATTCTGTCACCAATATTGATTTATAATGACAGATAACAAACATCACCATTTCATATGAGCGATGGTGACAGACCATACCCTCCGTCAGCAAAAAAATGAACCTCACCAAAGGTGGCATCACCAAAAGTATAGGTGTTATGGTAACATTAAAGGTCCATTACAAATATTGATTATATCATCATTTCATATTAACAACACTGATTTATTGTGATGGATCTTTTATGGCCATCACTATTGGTGCATATATATGGTGGCATTTGTTGACCCTCACCAAAAGCCACATTGCCATAAGTATAGGTGTTGTGGTGACATTCAAGGTCCATTAAAAATAATGACTATAATGACGGACATCAACCGTAACCATTTCATATCAACAACAATGATTTATGGTTATAGACCTTTGAGGTTAGTCATTATTGATGCATATATATGGTGGCGTTCATTGACCGTCACCATTTCATATTTTGGTGAGGGTCGAAAAATGTCACCAAAGCTCATTGGTGATGGTCAAAATCTCATTCCATATGGATCATGTCAGGGCACGATGGAATCGATCCACCAACCTCCTACTTGTAAAGAAGGTGCTCTACCATTGAGCTAGAACCCTTTAAAGCATTAGACTTTTAAAAATTAGACCATTAAAATTCATAAATTGTAAATTCTACAACTTTCAATAAAATAAAGTCTCAATAATATTTTACTAAACAAGAAAAGCAACATCGAAGCTGTAAGAACCTACCTAATGGTTATGGAAGTTATGAAAAGTGGTCGGACGGAAAAATAATTATGTATAAGAGAATCAATATGTTTAGTTGAATACACAATTAGAAGTGAAACTCCGAAGACATTTAATCTATAAATGACTTATAACTAGAAAATGCACCAAATATTGCAAATGAAATGTCATAAGTTGATAACATATGGAAGAAGAACATTGATAAAGACAGATGCAATATGTTATAGATTGAGTGAAATAAAAATCCCGATGTTGTTGTTTTTTGGTGTTTAGATATCTGAATGATATCTAAACTTCTGTGCAAATGTAACATGGATCTTCGGAAACCATGAACAACATATGATATATATATATATATATATATAAATATATTATATATTATATATATATTATATATATATATATAATATATATATATATATATATATATATATCCCCTTTACATAAACCAAAATGTAATTTGGAATTTCACAAGTCTGCACTCAAAACATGACAACAACCAACAAATAAAAGAAATTGACTTGGACAGAAGGCAATACCTTCACCTTCATTCTTGAGCTACTTCTGTTTATTTGAATTGACTCATGACATTCTTTATCTGACAAGGAATCAAAATCATCACTAGTATTAAATTCATCCAACATAGACTTTGGATATCCCACTAACATCTGCATTTTTGTTGCCATGCCTAAAAACCATGGAGTTTCCCTGTTTATAGTAGAATAAGATGTGTGCCTACTGCTCAAGAACACATTCCTTGTTAACCATTGCTACCTGAAAAAAACCAAAGAGACGACACAATATCAGTGTACACAAAATCCCCTACCGAAATATAATCATAACGGTCCTAGAAAAGAAGTCTAAAATATGTTCTTAATTAATAAACTTTGTATTTGGAAATACTGTCTATTTAGATTTTAAAAAGACTATGTTGTACAACACTTCTGTTTATTTATCTAGGTAATTATTTCATAGCATATGTCTCACAGTAGAAATCTACAATACCTAAAGTAAAAAGACAAATTTTCTCAAGAAAATAGATTTAGAAAAGAGCTTTGAAAACTATAAGTTTTTCATCAAAGCTTTAATTAATTTAACAACAAACTAGTTGGAGTTTGAAATTCAAAATCATTGATAGGAAATGAATAGGACAATGGCCAAAGTCGTTATTAATACAAATAAAGCTAGAGTCACTATTTCCATTGCAGATAACTGAAATTTGGGCAGTGGTCTAACAATTAGAGCTTATTTTTAGGGAAGACTCATCAATACCATCATTTTTTTCCACATTCTATTATGTCTCTAGATCCAGATCAGATAGCTTGCCATTCTCAAGTTCTACCTTCAAGTACTGATTTCTGGCTCACCCTTTAAAACACAATTCTACCACTCCATTTTATTTTGTTTTGTCAAGAGAACTGGTAGGACCTTCCCATCCTCTGTTTTACATAATCAATAACCATCCATAAATGATATAAAGAATAACAGATACACAACAAAGGCCAAAGATGTTCTTATTGTATACCTATGTTCTAGGACTCATCTGACCTTATTAGTGCAAAGATCTCACCCTGTAAAAAAATAACAGCCACGTGGAATTTACAAAACTTTTTTAAATCAAGCTCCAAGTAAACCAATCAAAATATGAACACCCTTTTAATCAATAAAATATCTTACTTAAAATAAAAGTGGCCTAGAATTGTATGTTATATCAACCATGTCAAGTAACTAACATCGGGTGAGAAATACAATCCATGCATATTGGATTAGTGAAATAATTGATCTCATAAAGCTTAAAAACAGATGATTTAGAGCTAAGAAACGCAAATTAATGACTTAGAACTAAGACATGAGGTTGCCCTTTCAACCCTCTCTTTAAATAACTCTTCTTTATGTCACTTACCATTAAACTTTTTCTAATACCAGGTGGAAGTGGTATTGTAACATTAACCTCTGATGGTCTGTTTCCACGACTAATTCTCAAGATCTGCTCCATTACCAACATTTGGATCTAGATAAGATACATGCAAAAACCATCAACATGAAAATGAAATCTACATCCTTGTAAAAAATTGGGAGGAAAAAAATATTCACAGATTGAAACATACTGTGGGATACCTCATTCCTGCAACATGATTATCTTGTCATGAACAATAAAAAAATAAATCAGGAGAAATGTAATTTTTGCCACATTTTGACAATGAAATCTATTGGACACCTAATCCTCAATGGGTTAGTGTGGAAGCAGAATAGACAAAAGGAAGTCCAAGAGACCTTGGGATATGGAACCCAACGGTCAAACCATGTACTATAAATGCATATCACTTGCTAATAAAAATGTATTCTCATGTTTTATCTTTCAGATTATGTTGCTGCCCATGTGTGTTTAACATGGTATCAGAGCTCGTACGTTCATAACCCACTCAATCTTGTGTGAGCCATTTTTTGTTGTGGCCTATGTAAATTTGTGCTTATTTGTTTCAATGAAGTTTGTAGGTTTGTGTCTTTCTGAGCATTTGTCAGGACAGAGTTAACGTTTCTTAGCCCTACCATTCCTTTGTAACCTACATACCTACATTAAGAACGTAGAGGGTGAGCTCGTTCATGGTGCGTTTTGTCAATCTACATACTGGTCCAAACACAGTAGGCGTTACTCTGCCAAACCTAACTTTCAGTCAGAGCTATTCATTGCATTCTCAACCTGCCTTCTAAAAATGCTCCTTTCTCAGACCTGTCATCTCTGCCCTAGCAAGAATGCACCTCTCACTTATCATTGTTGGCACGTTTTTTGTATGGGTGTAACGTCTCTAGATTTTCCAGAACCGGAGCGTTGAATCTCTATGATGACTGCCCAGCTCCTGGCATTGAATCTCTATGATGATTGAGTTGAACATTGGTCTGTTGATTTGAACATTGAAGTGTTAACGCAGTTCTGGTATCATATGCAGCTCCCATCCATTTACGTTGTGTGATATGTTAATGTTGATTCCATTAAAGTGTTAACGTAATTCTTGAATGTTGGTTCCTGGTTCCATTGATTTCAAAGGTGAGAGGGCTTTGGTTGCTTTGTTAATGGAATAAATTAAGAAGTTTAACAAACATTAAATTGTTCCTCCATTTGCAATCCATTATACAGTTGCTACATCCCGTGTTGCCTTTGCAACACCAAGTCTTTTGATCAATGTGCACAGAGAGATATCCCTTCTTCTTTATCTTCGGATCAACGTGCAGTAAGTTTAGCAATAAAAACCTTGCTATTCCTCTTCTGAACTTGAAAACCCATGGCTTTGGCTATTTCCTCGATTGTGTGCATAATATATTTGGTCGGGAACATGGACGTGAATCTTGTTTTTCATAACATCCTCTTCTTCAAATAAACTAGAAAAATCGAGGCTCCATAACATTTCTATGAGTTGAAAAACATTGATCTGAACTTGTCCTGTTTCATCCGTCGGCATATTGTCCTTTAAGTTTGTATGATCAAGATAACTGTCCTCTTCCACAGACTTAGCCGGTGAATAGCTTGCTGAAACCACTCATCTTCCATCATTTTTGGTATAACTATGCGCGTCTTGCGATTGGATTCAAGTATTCATTTGATAATATTGCAAGCCCCAACAGAGAGCCATTTTAGACACTTGCAATCACTTTTGGAAATATTATAATACAATACCACAATATTCGTGTCCTCGAATGGGAGCTGATTCGTCAAGAGAAGAAAAATAATGACACCACGAGACCAAACATTAGTTGTAGCATGATCATATCCTTTACCATCAATCACCTTGGTGCCACGTAATTATGGCTTCCATAAGTTGTATGCAACAACCCGTCTTCCCTAAATTGCTGAGGGAATGCGCTAAGGCCAAAGTCAGATATCTTCACATTTCCACTTGCTTCAAGAAGAATACTTTTGGGCTTCAAATCTCTGTGGTAAACACTCTTGCTATGGCAATATCCTACAGTGTCGATAAGTTGCTGGAAGTATCTTCTCGCTCTACTTTCCTCCAGCTTGCCATACATGATTTTTTTTGGTGCCTTTTGAACATACCTTGATGGATACAAACCTCTTGATGAGCCTACCTCTGAGTATCAAACAATCCCTCTGAATAAAATTGAGGATTTTGGTGTTCACTACAAGTGGTATTATGCTCTGGATATTACATACTTCAAGTCATCCCTTGATTCTCACCTCTTAGGAAACCGAGATTATGTTACAGGTCAAATTTTAGATTCTGCAGAGAATCTAGAGCAAGCAGAAAGTCAATTGGCACATTCATGTGTAAGCTCATTTCTAGCACCTCATTTCTGAATGTGTAAATCATTCCATCATTTGTTGGGCGATGGTAAAATACCATTAGCTAGGCAGCATCTGATATTTTTGTGGGGGGCATTCTGAGAAATATCATATATAATATATATTATATATATATATATATAATATATATATTTTGCTAAACGTTGCTATGCTTTGGTGGAAGAAGTGGATGATGTTGGAGTGTTTATCATAGCTATAGATGTGAAAGTCTGGAGAATCAAAAGCACCACAGAATAGCTTCGTAGTGGCGTGGAGAGCAGAGAGACTCGCACAAGAGAAGTTGTGTGTTAAAGAAACGAGCTCGTCTGTTCATCTCTGTGCGTTCATACATGCATGAACATGTGGAATAATCCTTTCATTGGTGTGTAGCTCCTACAAGTGGGTAATTGTTGTGTTCATCATTCATATTGGACTGGAGGTATCGTTGACTCTTTATATATTGTATTCTAGCATATGCGTCGTTAGCCCTCCATAAATTTTGTGTGATATATGAGGGCAGATTATTTTCTTTGAAGAAGTGGAAAGATCAGAGAATATTTGTTCATACCCTAGTCAAAGCATTTATATATGAGCATTCAAGTCCTTTCCATGACATGGTGCTATAGTTGTTGAATTTTTGATAGCCATCATTTATGCTTTGAAAGTGAAGGAGTATTTGAATGATACAAGCAAGTTTGCAGTTACTGTTGCCCTAGTGTGGCATTGTATTTAAAACTCATTATAGTTTTTTGTCTACATATGTATGCATTGATTCCTTGATTCTACTGCTGCATAAGAGTTTGGTGGGTTGTATAAAGGCTGTGATTGTTTTGACAAATAAAAGTAATCTTTTGTGAAGAAAAGTTTATATGGTTGTATTGTCAGAACATAGTGTTGGTCATGAGTAAACTATTATTTTTATGTAATGGATTGTAATTGGTGCTTGATGGTTTCACGCTGATCATTTTCTGTGCATTTATAAATGATATTGCTATGTACTGTGAGTGGGTATTACTTTTCTGCATTGAGTAGTAGTTGTGATTAGTTTTTAAGGTGTAATTCTGACATTGAAGAACAAAAATGACTAGAATCAATGAAGTATTAGAGGTCCTCAAAACTCTGATATTTTCTACTAATCATGATACATTAAAAGTAAGAAAAGTTTCTCTCACAGACATTCAGGTTTGTCTACAAAATGCACAAGAGAAAATTGATTTTTTGCAGCTCGAATCTCAGCTCCAGCAAGAAGAATTAAAATAGAGGAGTCATCATTCTAAACCTGTTTCTCTTCAGAAGATTGAAACAGACTCCCATAAAGCAACAATTGTACATGCAGATGCAGAAGTTTAGTTTGCACTTCCCAAGCCCATCATCAGACCTTGGGAACAACTTGTCCACAACAAGCATAGAACTGGTCTTGGATATGAAAAGGACGTGTCCTTTCCTATTCCAGACTACTCAACACCGATTTAGTTTCAGAGTGCTAGATTCATTCATGACAGTTCACCGCCAACTATTCCAAATTCTACTCCTCTTCCACAGCAATAAAAACAAATTGTGAAATTCCAACACTGTGATCAATTTGGCCATTTGAAATATCATTGTTTTGATCTTCATCCATGTAAGAACTATCATAAAACCACCCATTCTTCACACAGATGCTTAAGAAACAAACGTCCTGCAAGAAAAAAGATTCATCTTGGATGGATCACTTCTTGGTAATGGGCACCAACAACCAAGAAGATATTCCAATCACATGTTAGAACTTGTTCCAGAGTATTGAATAGTCTTGCAGTTGAGTTTCCTCCATCATCTCACCTTGTATCTAACAAGGGGGGAAATGATGGTTATCTACAAGCTTCAAAGTCACATCAAGCGAGCATGAGCCACAACCTGCCACACCAGTTTCAGAGTTGTATCCAGAAATAAAGATGCCCCTCAACATGTTTTTAGTTGGTAATCTGGGACACTTCCTCTAGTAGAAGACTTCAACTTCTTGCCAGTTTCAGAAGAATTCCAAGAACAAAATTAAGAACACTTCGTCTAGCAGAAGACTTCATCTTCTTGCCAGTTTTGGAAGAGTTCTAGGAATTGCACAAAGCATTCCAAAGTTGTTGGTCATCCTTAAACCATCACAGGTTGAGATTTCCCTTTTCAAGTTGAAGTTCTCCCTTTTATGCAGGGTGAGACCTCCCTTTCATGGTTGAAGGTTTCTCTCTTCAAAACAATAGGAACACTTCCTCTAGCAGAAGACTTCATCTTCTTGCTAGTTTTGTAAGAGTTTTGGGAACTGCACTAAGCATTCTAATGTTGGTGGTCATCCTTAAACCACTGCCCTTTATACCAACATTCAAAGAGCACATTCAGCCTAGTGTTGCCATGCTTTTTTGCACATTTTGTATTACATCTCTTTTCTTGGACACATACATAACCCTTCGGATTAAGGGGGGAAATGTTGGACACCTAATCCTCAATGGGTTAGTGTGGAAGTGGAATAGACAAAAGGAAGTCCAAGAGACCTTGGGATGTGGAACCCAACGGTCAAACCATGTACTATAAATTTATATCACTTGTTAATAAAAATGTATTCTCATGTTTTATCTTTCAGATTATGTTGTTGCCCATGTGTGTTTAACAAAATCTTTTGCATATTCTATGAGCAATTGATGAAAAAAGTTAGCTAAAGCTTGTCAGCATCAGGATTATAGTAAAACATAAAGGAACCTCTCCAACACATATATAATCCTAAACATAAGCATCTATACATATAAGTATCTAGTGAGGACATTGTATTTTGTGAAAATATGGAAGTCAAATCTTTGAAATAACACAATTTATGGTACCACTGCCTTATGAAGTCCATTCATTCGAGTATTTATGAATTCCATTCAAGAATTTATTTAATGTTCAAAGTTCAAACAATTAACATGTAGCCTAAGAAAGCTTAGATTTGAAAAGGAGATAAGCCAAAGATGTAGAGTGTATATTTCAAATTTATATATCCTAATTTCCAGACATTGAAATGACACATTTTAGCATACTATTGTGAATTCAACCCAAAATGCTAGAAAAAAATATAGATGGTTATTTTGCTAATATAGAAGTTTATACATGCATTTATTTAAACAGTTAGCTTGCAATCTCAAACACATGTAAGGATGCACACAATACCTTGCATCTTTAGCGTTGGTGTGTGAACTTGAGACAACGGAGTCCAGCATTTAACAATTTGCCTACAATATTCACTAGCTGAATAGGTGAACAATAATATTGTGGGTATGTGTTATAAATATATGTATTGCATGCCAATAAGAGTATGGTTGGAAGAATCATGTCCAACCCTTCCAAGTTTGCCTATAATTTGCACAAGTCTAATAGGTGAACAACAGAACTGTAGCTGTTCATTCTATATCACTTACCTAAATCCAACAACTTCAACATAGAAATTTCAAAGAACTGGTAGGTAATTTGCAAAATGAAAGAGTTAGCTTACTGTTTCTGGAGAAAACTAGATTCTTACATTATTCAATGTAAATTCATGACACTTTTCCAAGCTTAGATTGAACAAAAAGGAGCCAAGCTAGAAGGTTGTTTAAAGAATCCTTACTTAGATAGGGTAAACTGTTAGCCCTTTTTTGTCAAAAAGCATAAATGTAAAAACTTTAAGAAATTCAGTGAAGAGACTGTAGAAATGTTCTTACCAAACCACTAACATAAACAAAGCTAAGAAATATTGCTTTGTAAAAGAGATATTCATGGTCAAATTAACAAGAAAGTGACCTTTTACCATAGTTAATTCACTAGTGCTCATGCCGTATTGTCCCAGGGCATGCTAGGGACTACAAGGAGCACTTGTGTACATCTAGAGAAGAGGTGGGGAGACATCGAGTTGTAGTCAAGAGAACTATAGGCGATGAGGGGCAGATCCTTGAGGTACCCAACCTCTTGGATTATACCTTGTTATGCTCTTGACCTGCGAGAAGATACCAGAATACCAAATATGTGAAGAAATATACCCAGAACATAGAACAATAAGAAATAATAGCATGTATTTTATTATTCAGAAAGGAAGGCAATGTTCAGTTGCCTCTTCGAGGGGGCAACCTCTAATAGAGTTGGGCTCAATTACAAAATAAGACATAATGCTCCTTAAGGGGAGTCTCTATCCTTTATATAGGATTCATACATGCAATACCATGGGTTAGTATCATGGTTCTTATTAATGTCATCTATCTAATACCATGGCCCATTTCCAACTAACTGTGGTCCCTTATTTAAATACGGGTCAATCACTTACAATTATGAATATGGGATTTATTGACTCTTTAACTAACTATAACTATGATTCAACCCTATTGCATAAATAAGGGGGTTATGGTTGGACCCTAACATGCCCTCCCCCATAAAAATAGCCTTGTCCTCAACGCTGAAGCTGTGGAAACTACTGAAGAACAGTGGTTGGTTCCTAGGTCACGTCTTATGGGGAGGTGTCTTTCCACTTGACGAGGACTTCCTTGATCGTGCGGTCACACAAGTGTCGTTCTCGCGTGTCAAGAAACTGTTCAGGTTGGAGCCAGATTGAACCTTCTTCATCCAATTTTGGTAGACTGGTTTGAATTCTATAATCATTCCCAACCACTTTCTTGAGGCATGAGACATGGATGATGGGATGGATTTTTGCAGTGGGTGGCAAGGCTAGCTTGTAGGCTACTTCTTCAATGCACTGAAGTATTTGATGTGATTCAATGTGAAATATTGCTCCATTTGTGCTAGACATATGGCTAAATGAGAGCCATCAAATTTATACATGTCCAGCTTGGGTGGTCGAAGCTGGGACTGTTGGTCGTTTCCATAGAAGTGAAGAGAATGGCTAGATTTTCCCTCAAGGTTTTCATTAAAAGCATATGCCTCTGATTGTTCCCCTGACTTGCCCTTTGTGAGTGAGTCAGCTAAGGTCTAGATCTGCTTTGTTAATGCATCCAACTTTTGTTTAATGGTGTCGATCTTCTCATTGGCCATAGCTTGAGCTCTGGTTTGTACCATGCACCAATCTGGTGCACTTGTTGTTACTGTGAAAAAAATTTGGGACCACCCAAAATTTTGATGCTAACAAGTGAATGGTACCACCTTGCTCAGCCCGTTGACCTAATTCTTATGGGATGAGTCTCCTATAAGCGTCTCATGAGGGTCTCAGACTTTTTTTTCTGTTTTACTTCGAAAGGACTTTTACTCCTCACTTAGGAATACTGCAGTAGCCGATTCCCAGAAAAGTTAATTCTACCCAATGTCCTGTGAGAATCATGCCTAGCTATAGGAGCCACACAAATAGTCAGATCTATCAGCGAAACACTCAATTGCAGAGTATCAGTAGGATTGTGGCAGTGATCGAACCCCTACGGCTAGATCTAAATGGTGGATTTGATTGTTGTGACTGCTACAGAACCCAAACTGTTCGATCTGAATGGCGGATCTGATATATCTGATTGGCAGATCTGATAGATTTGGATGGTGGATCTAAGAGATCTGAATGGTGAAACTGATTGTTGCGGCTGTGACAGAACCCAACCTGCTAGATCCGATCTGGAAACGATGATGCATGATCTAGAGAGAGACAAGGGAACTATGGCCTCAAGGAGTGTTAGGTGCTACAGATCGCAATATACATAAGGGTCCGATATTAGTACTCAGCCCAATCTTTCAGGGCACTAACCAAGAAGGATCAACCGTACCCTTAGTCGTACAACCCAACTACCCTATTGTACGCACGGGTAATCTCCTCGAGTGTTGTTCTCGATGTACTGTATCAGCAAGACAGCCGACGGTTTATCTATGGCAAGGTTTCAAGAGAGCCTATGGGGCTTCTGACATACCCAGAGGGTACTTGGAAGACAGTCTGTGTGTGGTTCTATCTAATGTGCTACTACTCAAATGGGTACCCACAGGGGTTACAAGGGAGTCCAACAAGCATGACCACCTCTTGTATTTCCTACGTGCATGCCTCCCCAAATCCATAGGTTTATGCGCTCAATGACAGATCTCGTGGTTTAAAGACGCCGGAACACATCTCTAGCCAAAAATAATTCTGCTAAAAATGGAGATCCCACCAGTCCTGGAAAGTGCTCTAATACCACTTGTTATGCTCTTGACTCGCGAGAAGATACCATAATACCAAATATGCAAAATACCTAGAACACAAAACAATAAGAAATAACAGCATGTATTTTATTATTCAAAAAGGAAAGCAATGTTCACTTGCCTCTTCGAGGGGGCAACCTCCAATAGAGCTGGGCTCAATTACAAAATAAGAGACGACGCTCCTTAAGGGGAGTCTCTATCCTTTATATAGGACTCATACATGCAATACCATGGGTCAGTACCATGGTTCTTATTAATACCATCTATCTAATACCATTTCCCATTTCCAACTAATTATGGTCCCTTCTTTAAATGCGAGTCAACCACTTACAATTATTAATATGGGCTTTATTGAATCTTTAAGTAACTATAACTATGACTCGACCCTATTACATAAATAAGGGGGTTAGGGTTAGACCCTAACATAACTTGCTACGAGAGCCTCGAAGATAGATTAGCAGGACTGGAGGATGAGGGTAGAGATGGATGCAGATGAAGCAACAAAGAGCTCTACAGTGCAGGAGTCCCTAGGCAGCACGAGGCTAGTAGGCTGCAATAGTGCGAGCCCTAGTTGTAGTTAGAAAGGGGTCCTAGCTATAGTCATAAAGGGAGACCTAGACACAGTCTTGAAGGAGCTCAAGCCACAATCGAAAAGGAAGCCCTAGCTGTAGTAAAAGGAAACCCTAACCATAGTCAAAAGGAAGCTTAGCCACAACAAGAGAGAGGCCTAAGACGCAATCTAGAGAGAGACCTAAGATGCAGTCAAGAGAGGCCAAATACACAGCAAAAGGAAGGCTCTTATCCACAGCAACAGAGACCCTAATTCATAGAAAGAGGGAAGCCCTTATCAGCAATCAAGAAGAAACATATAGTTGTAGCCAAGGAAGGTCTAAAAGCAGCACTCAGAGAGGCCCTAGACGGTGTCAAAGGGGGAGCCTAGCCACTACAAGAAGGATCCATAAGACAACAAGAAAGAAGCCCCAGAAGCAATGCAGAAGTCTTATGTTTTGTTGTAGGTACAACATGTGAAAGAGAGGTTTTTTAGTGTTGTTCTTGGGTGCTCTTGTAGGGAGAAAGGTCGAAGTTTGAAGTTTAAGATCATGACAAGAAGAGGCACTCAACGTGGGTGAAATATGGTTGTTCTGTAGCCATTCTAGGAAGACTAAAGGGCTGAAAGGAGGCCAAGTATCTTGCTTGAAGCTTCAACTAAAGGATGAAACTCAAATAAAGGGTTACTTAGCTTAATAAAGTTCATGATGGCCTTTTACAATCAGATACTTATGAGCGAACCCAATTCTTATTATTAGGACTTATCCCAGTGTCCTGATAGGTGGGATATAGAGGAAAAATACGATCTCCCTTTCTCCATTGCATTCCTCCCACCTTGAAAATCAAAAGGGGACATAAGGAATTTCATATACACATACTTAATAGATATATATTCCCAATCTCTTGCCATCTTCTAGTTTCACTTGCTTGAGCCAGGCTAAAGCAATTAGTCAATCTCGGAGCATGCATATCCCTACTTATTCTCCACACGCCTCCAGGTGGATCTCTCTATCATTGTAGTGCCAGCAAAAGGGTTTGGGTATGGTAAGGGCTACTAGCTAGTTTTTTGAACCTCTGTATTTACATCTATTTTCGCCTAGCCTTACCCTACTCTCATCTCTATGTATTCTCAAATTAAACCAACTACACAATCGGAAACTTTGTTCTTGTGTGGTATCTCAAAATACTTTTCAAACATAAAATTACAACATATTGTCACAAGGAGACTACTCATGGTTTAACAGATCAAACTTGACATCTTACATTAACAAATTCCTTTTACGTGATGCCAGTCTTCTGTCCATGCCTTGGAACCATGGCTAAAGTGGTGTACTACATGACCGGGGATTTGCATTTCCAGTCAACTTAATTATAAATAATTATGAGAACAAGATAACATTGTTTATATACCTGATTGCTTAAATTAAAGATTAGCTTCCTGTATGAATTACAGTACACTGATAGAAACAGAGATAGTTTCCAACAAAAAGCACTCAAAAAAGCAGCAAAAGTCATAGGAGACACTTATTTTTCTTCTTCGGTGCTAGTCTTTTAGGACCTCCACCATCATCATCACTTCCACATTCATCCTCCCGCACCTCAAGAGCTGCAGGTACCACTCTGCCCCTGTTTCTTGAAATCTCTCTTATAGGAGTTTGTGCAGCCTTCTCAGAACAAGGAATCATAACTGGATTGGTTCTGTGAGGCATCAACTCCTTACCACTAGCTTCCATCATCATCTTACAATCTTTAAAATCAAACCGAAAAACAAATTGGCTGTAAGAAGCTTCTCGAGATGCAATTTCTATAAATTTGGGAGCATTTTTGGGGACAACAGAATGTTTTCCATTTTCATCGACGTTTATTTCAACTCTACCATCCTTTACTAAAAATGATAACACAAAAATGTTTTCTAATATCTTGGAAAATGATATTCTATTTAGAACCAAATTCTCTAATCCGACTTGCTTCTATTTTCACAAAATGTTAAATATGCTTGCCATATTCTTGTATGTTTATGATTTTTCATCTTCTGGGGACTCTTTCACTCCTTCAGGTCGAGTTCTGTCAGTCGACTTAGTCTGTTTTCTCTATACTATAGCTTTCCTTTGCTTGGGTTCATTATCCATTGGTCCAAGCATAGTGCAAATTCCTGCTGCATCCTAGAAAATAGAAGTAGCTAAAAGCCCAAGATTTCTCCATGATATTTGGGTTTGATCGCATTTCCCTCCAAAGACCTGCTTCCATATGCCTCGTCATTATAGTTTCTTAGAATATCACTACTAATAAAATTAACTGCAGTGGCACCATCATTATTTTGTGATTTGTTAACAGTAGCCAAGAGTGTAGATGTGAGATCAAAGAGTGTATCAGTATCTACAACTTGGTCACGAGGTTTCTGAACAAGATTGTGCAAGCTTTCCACTTTTCTAATTATAGCCTCAAATTTGCCAGATTCTGCTTTTAAAATATTTTCTCTCTCCTCAATAATCGAAGTCTTGAGGGCATGATAATGGGACCTTAATATACAATGTTGTGCCATACTCTGATTGTTACCACTACATGCAGTAGCATATTCTTTCTCTCTCGGGGGCTTACTGTGGCCTTGTTGTGATCCTTTTACCCCACGAGAGGAATCTTGTAGTGTCTCACTAAATGTTTCTTCCTCTTTAACTCTAGCTTGGGTACCAAGTCTTCTACCCATCCTTTCTATAACTTGCTTTTGGAGTTGAGAGAAATGCAAATATTCAAGCAAAGCTAGAAGAAAGGGCTTGAAATTGAGATTTCTAATTGAAGAACCACCGTGAAATGGAAAGAGAGCAAGAGAATATTTTCATGTTGCATTGAAATGAGGGAGGGAAGGGAGTTGTGATTTCCCTTACCCTGAGAAGTCTGCTTTGTAATAAAATAGGGATGAAGGACCACTACAGTGGATCCAGAGTTCCAAGAAATACGTATTGTTGAATGAAATGTGTAGATGTATGGTGCCAATTAAGCATGAGAATTGGGAGAAGTGACACATGTGGGAGAGTGGCCATATATTGGAGAATTGTTTACATTGAGGAAGGACATGATCCAGGTCCAGGTGTGATGAAGGACCCTTCCAAGAATTTTTACTTTTGTGATGTATTAAATTGCATTTTTAAAAGAACATAAATGAATACATTTGGATGTTGTAAACAAGAGGAAGAAGACAATCATCAGCACATGAAAACATAAGCCGTTGATAACAGAGTTCGTCCAGGAGGGACTATGTCTTCGGGCCCTAGTGTCAAGATGGTGTAGGCCATTGCATTAAGTGTTTTCAATAGTGATGATGTACATAAGAGAGGATGTCGCGATCATACAAGGAAAAATTCCCTCACGCAGGAGTGGATCTAAGAGATGTTCTGCTATAGGAACTCTCAGTCAAAAGACTCCTATCAACATGACACAAACTCATGCATGATGAGCATCCCACCAACATGGCATAAAAGGTATCTCAATTCAAGCATGCATGATGACAACCTGAGTATCACATCAACATACAATAAATGGATCTCAAAACACAACATGAGGAATCATGACAACAAGCATATCACATAGACGACTCCACGTCACATCAAGCAGGAATCATGAAAACAAGTAATAAACAAGATCCCTCATCAACATCAAACAGGGATCTGTGCAACACAATGCATATAAAAATAAGTACATGAACAAAGCATATACCTCACAACCAAGGGGCATCTGAAGAAGTGGATGTCAAACTGCTGAAGATTTTCGGACCATCGATCTCACGACATCAATTGCATGACCGCTCGCACATGGATGTTGACACCTGCATTCCACTTAGAAAGGTGGTTGAAGAATAGAATGAGAGAATGATAAATCTGAATGCACCATCATATTTCTGACGTCGAATAGTGCAAAATTGACTATCCAATTTTTGGATTCTAAGAAATTGAGAATTTGGGGCTCAAGGAATCTTTTAGATTCCCCCTAGATTCCTCAAAGATTTTGCTCCATGGGTGGACTAGAATATGCAACTCTAAATGTTGATTTGACCTTTCCATTGCAATCCCTATGGAAAACCGTGAAAAATTACTATAAACTTGACTATATTCCGACATGGAAAGAAACTACCTCGGAAAAATTTCAAGGATCATGGTTCCGCTCTCTATTTTTGCAGTAGTCATGGTTCCACTTGCATACTGAAAAATGGATGAAAAATACAGAACTCTAATGCAGACATGGATAGTGCCATTTCTTTCATGGCGTCGAGAAATACTGAAACCATATAAAATTTGTCAAAATCTGACAAAGTTAAATTTCACCCCTCCTGCAAAACATTGCCTCGAACTGTGTGCCAGGATTCTTCCTCCTCTGTCTTGAAATCTGTGCCCGCTCTTGGTTCCTCCATCTACCCTGTGCACTCTGAAAGTTGGGTTTATATAAAAATTTGTGGCGGATTAACCAATGTAGGCAGTTGGCATGTTAGTTAACTATCCCGAATAGTAGGGAGGAGGTCAAGTGGTCAAAACCCGCCCCCTCCATATCAATGCATTATTTGTTGTTTTAAATGAACATTTGTTTTGGTAAAAGGGGTGAGGTCTGCATTGGGTGTCCCACCCGATACCTCACGTACTGACATATTAAACCTTGGCGCATTAAGTTTCAGTGTGGGTGGTTATATGTGGACGCATTCATTTGGTGGGAGTGTACAGTTTGATGGCAGGTTCTTTTATGGGGCCGGCCACGTGGGCCAGGTGGGTTTGACCCCCACTGGTCCCGAACTAACTGTTATGTGTGGTAAGGGTTTCAGGGTGTGGGACGGGTCCACTGGAGGTGGCCCATGCCCACCCCATTATATACATGATGTTATGTTTATTGACCAGGGGTGTAGGTTGGAGGGCTGGGCAGGGTGATGGCCGTCAAGCCACATTTGATTTATAATGGTTTATGGTTGCGGTTAGGCCAGTGGGTTCATGACCCATCGGCCTTTTAATAATAAAAAAAAATATGTAATTTTTCGGGTGCGATGGCAGTGGCGGGGGTCATGGCCCGCCACCAATTTTATATTTTTTTATTTAAAAAAAAAATAATCATTTTTAAATTTTTCAAAGATAAGGGATAATAGGAATTTTAACAAGGCCACAATTTTGACCTATTTTGGGAGCTAGGTTCCATGCCTTAGGGTTGGTCAAATTGTAGGACACTTAAACCTGGCCCACAGCCCAACTTTGACCAAAACTTTGACTAGCTCGTTCTCCCTCATACGAGCTTGGATTGACGAATTGTTCACACCTCCGTGATCAGGACGACGAGATCTACGCTCTAGTCCTAGGTCAAATTCATTCTAAGAATTTTGATTTTCGAGCGTCCATAAGCCCTCTTTGTCCTCTTTGTCTCTAGAGTGTTTGTCTCTAGAGCCACCTAGATCAGGACACCATTTGAATATGGTAAGAATGTCAATTCTAAATGGTATTCATGGTTTCCTCACCCTTCAGTCTGAGAAATTTAACGTGGAGAGTTTCCACCACCACTTTCTCATCTACATGAGGGATTTTACAATTTGTATCTCTTTGTCTCAATCCCATGGAGAATATATTAGTGTGAGGATCCACTGTTTCATGGTCCATATGTTCGATGCTTTGCGGAACTTGAGATTTATAAGGAAATCTCTTTAGATATCCAAAATGTCTCAGAAATTTATTTGAACAATTATTGTCTTGCAACAATGTTTATTAATGATAAATTGCTTGGTAATGTACACATGCATAGAAGAGTGTGACTGATGACATGGATACTCGGCCTTTTGGGTTGAAATGGCCACCTCTAAAGATAATATTTGGAATATCCTTTGAACCTTTCTTTGAGATGACATCCAAGAAGTTGGAGTGAAGACATCAAGGAACTCTATATTTTGACATATTCCAGCTGAATCGGCAAACATGCAACAGAAACTAAAACCAGGGGCTATATAAGTAATAGGCCCAATGTATGGAAAATTGAGGCTTTTAGAGGAACATTTCCACATTTAATAATTGGATGAGGATGAATATTTCTGTTAAACTATGTGTTGTTATTGATATGTTTGGACGTTTTGGGTGAACACTTGGCCCATCTTCAAGAACATCCAATAATTTTTGAGTCCAAGACAAATTTAAAGAGATCATTTATCAAATTAGTTGTCCAGCTATGAAAGACAATCAAGTTTTGGAAGAGATACATCGTAATACTATCAAAGTAGATTATGGACAATGTTAGAAAATGGATCAAAAGGGTTTTTAGAATGTCTGCTAAAATTTGACATTTAGCACTGTCTTAGCATTTTCTTATCAATTTTCATGGAGGAAAAGAGTGACAGGAGAAACTTGCACAATAATGGCGACCACTAGAATGAGAAACACGATGAATTAGAAAAATGGAATCTGTTGCTATGATGACACATGGGAAGATACTTATTACTCTCAATGTGGTTGTACAGGAAAAATAGTTTTTGCCTTTGAGTATAGTTGTGTATCGTAATGTAGCAGTTGTTTCCCTGCTGCAATAAAACAAATATATATCCATCTCAAGGTGAAAGAATCACACCAGTATATCTATAAATGATATGGGCTATGTGTTGTGCTCAATAGTTAGGGAAGTCTTTATCAGTCATAGTGCGATGAAGCGAGGGGTTCAGGTTTCCGTGCTCGTCTTGTTAAAGAATATCGATACAAGTGATGAAAAAACATATGCTCAAATCCCTGGAGCATATCTTATTTTCATTATTTGTCCAGGATAAATCCACGGCCATAGTTGATAAACATAATCAAAATAAAATAAATATGTAGTTTATTTAAACAAATGTGGCCTGAGCGGAAAACATTGCACCAAACTACATAATGCGAAAGTCAAAGTTCTGTATAAAAGTTTTAAATTAAAAAATTTCAGCTGCCAGGATGTTTAACGAATGCAACTGCCCAACACTCATCCAAAGGCCATTCGAGGAGGGTCAAAGCCATCCATCAATATGAGGAGATCTATAAAAGCAAACAGGGACTTTGAAGAAGGGCTTCCTATTTTTTCATACCCAAATGTTGCCCGATTATTGAGAAAGGGCCTGATGAGTTAGTGAGGGTTTCCCTTTTGTTTTTGTTTCAATCTATTTTCATGCTTATAGTTTTGCTAATATGATGTCATTGGTGGACCTTAATATACGGTGCTGCACCATCCTCTGATTGTTACCACTGCATGCGGTAGGATCTTTGTTCTCTCTTGGGGGCTTATTGTGGCCTTGTTGTGATCCTTTTACCCCGCGAGAGGAATCTTGCAGTGTCTGACTCAATGTTTCTTCCTCTTTAACTCTATCTCGAGTACGAAGCTTTCTACCCATCCTTTCTATCACCTGCTTTTGGAGTTGAGAGAAATGCATAAACTCAACCAAAGCTAGAAGGAAGGGCTTGAAATCTATGTTACTAGAAACCAGAAAGAGGAAACGAAACGAGAAATGACAACGGGACGAGAAACAGAGTTTGGAGGTTTCATATTCAAGAAATGAGGAGAGAGATAAACAAGAAAAATATGAAACATAAGACCAAGAATTTGTTTCACATTCAAGAAACAAAGAGATAGAAAAAACAAGAAAAATATGAAACATAAAACCAAGCATTCATCATTAACATTCTCGAATACTATGGTTCATAGGCAGTTTCTCATAGGCTTTAGCTACTCACATGGGCCATTCCTTAATACTTATAGTTATCGACAAAGCTTCCATTGCTCACATAAGCCATTCTTGAATACCATGTTTGATCCTCTAGGCTGGTAAATACAATAGTGAAGAAACACTTGGCACTAAATTCAAGTTTGATTTAGCCTTTGCATTTTCTAGATGAGTACATGATCCCACATACATTGTACATATTCTTGGATGTGACTTGAGTGGACCTTAAGTTTGGGATCTATTGTAGAATTTGCCACACAGTTATTGGGTTATTGTTTTCATGGTTGGGTAACAAGATGGTGGAGATTGAGTTGATCTCCATTGGATATAGAGCCAAAAATAGAGGGTTGTCTCAAACTATTACCACTTGCAAAACCATAAATACTACAACATGTGTTTGAAGACAAAATCTAAAGAGAAAACTTTCAAAAATTTATCTTTAATCCATTATAATAGAAAACTAATCTTTATAATAATAAAAATAATATATTTAAAAGTATAGTTGAACTAGATATTAAATTGCTAGTTTGTGAGAAAAAATTAACTAAATTACCTAACTACTAATTTATAAAAATATATATAAAATATCTATATACATCACTAATTTATCAAAAAGGTTTGATCCCTTTAGGGTGTTGGTATATCTGAAATTAAGATGGATCTAGGCTAGTATATATTATTTACCATAATTATTGTTTAAGCGTATAATGGTTGTCTCATATTTGTATTTGCATTTATTAAATGATTATTATATGTAGTCGTGTTTTAGATTAATTATTTTAATGCATCATATATATGGTTCTGTGTAGTAAATATATTTTTATGTTAAATTTTAATAGTTAAATTTAGATATTCTTTCTTGATATTAGTTATTTTTATTAATATTGATTTTATTCTTTTGGATCCATTAAAATTTGTTGCGTGAGTCAATGTTTCCAATTAACAAGTGTGGTTGATCCATATAAATAAGTGAAATTAATTATTAAATTGTGGTTTTTTAATTTCTACATAGTTAAATATTATATATAAATATCACTTGTGGTTATAACATACCAAATCATTCATTTTTAGTTGTTAAATGTAATTATGTTAAAATAACTTTTAAAAAAATGTTATCACCCATGGTTAGAACTTACCAAACCATTCTTTTTTAGTCCCTAGATTTGGTTATGTTAAAATAACTTTTGAAAAAATGTTATCGCCAATAGTTTTGTTATATTCCATGGCTTTGTACTTTATATTCATTTAATTTGCTAGTTTTTGCACATGGTTTTGTTAGAACCTTTCCACCTCGCGAATATGTTATAATATTTGGCATTTTAACTCAGTCAAAATAAAAAATAAATTAAAAAATAAAAAAACATTATAATATTTGGCATTTTAACTCAGTCAAAATAAAAAATAAATTAAAAAATAAAAAAACATTAAAATTCTCCCAGTGCATGGTTTTTTCCCCTGGTACTCCTAACCTTGATGGTTATCAAATCCTTTTCAATATTTGAAAGGTTGAAACCAGGACCAATGCAAAAAAAATATTGTGTTCCAATGTTATATACTAGAAAACTTAATAATTATTTAACTACTTATTTTATAAAAATATATATAAAATATCTCTATACTAATAATTTAAAAAATATTTATTTTCATTTTTAAATTTATATTTTTATATAAAATATACATTTTAAATATTAGATACAATCACTAAATCCACTTTTAAATAAAAGAAACACAAAAATAACAAAAAAAAATTGTAAAACCTTAACCATACACTACTACACATCAATGGCTACAATTAAAAAAATAAGATAACTTTAACTTATAAAATCCCTAAATAGTCAATGTTGTTGAAGTTATATTAAGCATTATTGCAGGGTGTTGTCACTAGGGAGAACACCAAACCTATTTGCAATAAACCTGTTCTGTTAGCACATAAGCTATATATGGTTGACTTCTAACCATAGACTATGAAAATGCCTTTCAAACTATCTAGAAAACCAAACTCCAATTTTTATGATTCATGTCGATGTCCAATCGGGAAGAGACCCATATTGCAAATGAACCAAATTAATGTTTTCCATAAAACAGTTTCAAGAAATGAACCGTTTTTGGAAAACCCAGTTTCTTGCATTAAAAAATGAAAAACTACCGTATAAAACATGGTTTTCCATACCGTTCCATTTTTTATACGTTTTTTTCATAAAGGAAGATTGTTGTTCCGTTTCAGGTAAAAGAGCTTGAAATTGAGATTTCTGATTAAGAACTACTGTGAAATGAAAAGAGAGAAAAAAAATATTTTCGTGTTGCATTGAAATGAGGGAGAGCAAGGAGTTACTTTGAGAAGACTGCGTTGTTGTTTTTTCCATTTCGGTTTTTGTAATTTCTGGTGTGGTATACTACCAACTACTATAAGATTTTAGCGTATATTTAATATAAATTTCATTGTCAATATAGTAATTGTGGGGTTAGTTCATTTGAAGCTAAATTCTTGAAAAAAAACAAAACACAAATAACCTAATTTTAGGTGAAAAAGTTGGTAAATTGTTTGAAGCAATTGAAATCAAGGAAGGAATTAAAGGAGAGAAAGGGTACCTGTGCAAGTATTTTCATGGGCTCTTGAAAGAAGACTAAGGCTTTTGATCCTTCCATAGCGGTCCAAATTTGCTCAACAAAAATAGATCCATGTTTTGTGAGAAATCCATTGAAGAGATCCTCCTCAATCTTATCTCTCAATGCATCCAAATTCAAACATGAAACAATAACTGCCAACGAATCATTGCAACATTTCATGTGAAAATATAAAAGAAATTTGCAAATCAATTCTAAGAATAACAATTGATCTAGAAACTCTAAAAATAGATCTAGCGAACCCTAAAAATAGATCCAGCTACCCGTACCTTTTTCCATATAGCCACGGTGCCCATGATCTTTTTTTTTTTTTCAACTAATCAACATTCATTCGAATACACTAAGGCAGGGAAGAAAACTTGTTCTGGTCTTCACTTTTTTAATCAACTACTCAAGATTCAATTGAATACATTAAGGAGGGGAAGGAAGAAACCACTACATAATGGTCTTTCCTCTTTTTTCAACTACTCAACATTCATTCAAATACACTAAGGCAGGGAAGAAAACGCGGCAGAATGGTGTTTCCTTTTTTTTCAACTACTCAACATTTATTCGAATACACTAAGGCCGGAAAGAAAATGGGGTAGAAATTAAATTTTAATCTCGATGATCATTAAATTTTTTAATTATAATTATTTATTTTTTATATATTTTAAAAACATTATATTTTATGAATATATCAAAATGTATGGAATGTATATTTTCTTATATTATTGTATACTCATTTCAAAAAATTATATTTTTTATTTTTCAAAATTACAAACTAATTAACCATGTTGTAAGTTGTAATTTAAACAATTCAGATTTGGATTTTATATAATTAAACAAAAAAACTATAAATATTTTTTTGTTTAATGTTTAATTACCTAATACTAATATCATGGGTTTCCATGTTTTTTTTTTCTGCATAAAACTAAGCTATTTATATTACATTAACTGAAGCATTACAGTCAAAAATACAGAAGGCCGAGGCCTTGAATCTCCATGGAGAATTCTCTGGAAAACTATGAAAAAAGTGCAGTTCTAACCAGCTCGCCGAGACCAAATTAATCGACACAGTGGCATTTCAGCCAACACACTGGACATTGACATTGCAAACTAATTGACACATTGACACAACAGACACGTTGACACCTTGACACTTGGACGTGCTATAATGCCGACACCTTGACATCAGATAAACCGACACTTGGAAAAAGAAGGGAAGAACAGAGAACCGGATGTCTGGGTTGTCATTCATCATCCGTTTCATATGGCTCGTCCTCCTTCCCTGGCCGAGGTTCTGTGCTGTTGGCTTCCCGAACTGGCTGATTGCTCCCTTCCTGCATTCTGGCCGGCTGAATCATGGAGGTACTGGCCTCCTTTGTCTGAGGAGGGTGCCTGAAATCTACCTTAGGCACCTCCATGTCCAATCTTGGCACAGTGAGACTATCCCTTTGCCGGCGAGCGTCGCTGCAATGCTCCACCGTGACTGAAACAATCAGTGTGTTGTCCGCAAATGTGCAGGGAATACTATATTTAATCGCAGGGTGCTCTGTATGCCCACATTCCCGGTGTTCGTGGCTCAATTGTCTGTTGAAAGACCGTTGCAGGTGGCCGCTATGGATCCAGGGATCTTCCTCTGAGGAGGCCGGAGGAGTGGCTCTCCTCTGCGTTGGAGGGCGACCCCGTGAACCTCCTCTTCCTCTCGGCCCTCTACGCTCCCCAGACATACTAATGACCCTTACCTGCACCTCTGCAGAAATTCTTCGTCTTGACAGAGGGCGCTCTGTAGCTCTCAGCTTCTGCTCAGGTGTCTGCGCATAGTGCGGGGGAGCCGCCGTCTTATAGACCGCCATGAGCACCTGACCTGGTGTGGCATTAACGGGCGTCTGCTCTCTGGCTATCATTCCCAGGAATGTCTGTGCCGCCATTACTTTCCTATGCGTCGAATGAACTAACGCCTGGACGGAAATCCTGTGCGTATTTATGGTTCGGGCATGCTGGGGTGTGGTGGCTCGTCCAGGCTGACAACTGCCCATGTGACTTGCCACGCAGCACCCCAGCTGCCATTTACGCCGTTCGATCACCCGCATCCGGGGAGGGTAGATCTGTTTGCACCAAGGCGATGCAGTCTTGTTTGAGGCGACCATCGTCAATCGTATTCAGAGACCCTGAGAAGAATGGTATCGACTGTGACACTCCTTGATTTGCTAATCGATCTGCAACCTTGTTGGCTGTTCTCCTGACATGGTGGAAGGAGATGTTGGGGGTTGTTTGTAGCTTTTCCTCCAGATTCTCCAAGCGGCTTAACAGTCGCCAGCTTTTGGCCACCTTGACCGCTTTGGCTCCTGCCTGTATTCGTTTGGCCATTGCTATTAGAATCAGTGAATCACCTTCTACTTCCAAAGGATAAAGGTGGTTCTGATCGGCTAGTCGAATTCCTTGCCAGAGACCCTCCAGCTCCGCCGCGTTGTTGGTGTCCGAGCCCATGGTACCATGATACACTTGCAGTAATTCTCCCTTGTGATTGCGAATGATTCCTCCGTAGCCGGCCGGACCTGGGTTTCCCTTGGCAGCTCCATCAAAGTTCAATTTGAAGGAGAAGGGTGCAGGCGGGGACCAAGAGGAGGGAGATGAAGATCTGTTGGGAGGTGTGATGTTGGGCCTGATTGATGACTGGTGTTCCAGATTCCAATTTTTTAGTATGAGTTGCTCCTGTTGGCTTTCTGGCCAGTCCTCATCTCTCCAAGCTCTGGTGGCTATAGTTTCCTGAATGTTCTTCCTGAGATTGATCCAGAGATCTTCTATTGATCTGGATTTGCTGTTGAAGATTCTGTGATTGCGTTCCTTCCAGAGGGACCAGTAGAGAAAGCCAGGTAGGATATTCCATAAGGAATTGAGTACCTTGCTTTTGAATGGGTTTTTTGTCCAGGTTCTTATGTTTGCTGTTATATCCGTCATTCTGGGGTGTGCCTTCTCGTTACAGTGCTCGACTTTCTGCCAGATTTGTTGAGCTAATGTGCATTCTTCTAGGAGGTGGTGGATAGTTTCACAGTTTTTATTGCAGTTCGGGCATCTGGACGGCCCTATAAAACCTCTTTTGATGAGATTGTCCCAGGTAAGAATGCGTTTTTTGCTGAGTAGCCAGAGAAAGGTGGAGATTTTAGGCCATAACTCTGCTTGCCAGACTTTTTCCCAGAGTTGATCCTTGTCCGCTTGGTCATTAGAGTAGCGCAGGTGATGAGCTTCTTTCGTTGTGAAGGTGCCTTTTGTCGTGTAACCCCATCGGAGCTTGTCCTGATGCTGGGAGATACGAATTTTCCTTTGGTTGAGTTCCTGTTCAATATCAGTGTAATCTTCTCCCTGCCAATCTATTTGCCAGAGTCGTGCTGGTTTCCAAGTTTGATATTCATGGGTTGGCGTGGGCTGCCAGAATTGATGAACCAGTGGGATGTTTCCTTGATTCATTTGGATCTGCCATAGAGGTCTATGGAATAGATCAGCCAACTTAGGGAGTTGCTGCCAGGAATCGTTCCAGAATCGGGCAGTTTGTCCTGAATGAATCTCCCAGAAACTATGTTTTTGAATGAAACTGCTTTGCTGTTTTGCATTGTTCCAGATAAGGGATCCCTGTGAGGTGGGATTGATCCGGATTAGATCACTCCACTGGCTGCCTCTGGCGTATTTGGCTTGCCAAAGTTGGGTCCAAGGGATGTTGGGTTTGGTAACCCAGTTCCACCAAATTTTGGCTCCCATTGTGTTGTTGCTGTGAAGCGGATCCCGAAGACCGAGCCCTCCTTCTGATTTGATCTTGCAAACCTCAGTCCATTTGACGAGAGCCCATTTCCTGTTCTGATTAGAAGATCCCCAGAGAAAATTTCTTTGGAGAATGCGAATTGCTTTAAGGACACCTTTAGGAGCTGCTAAAATGGAGAAGAGATAAAGTGGCATCGCTTGTAGAACTGATTTGATTAGAACGAGCCTTCCTGCCAGATTTAGGGCCCTGAAGGTCCAGGAGGATAGCTTTGATTCCAATTTGTCCAACAGTGCTCTCCAGGAAGCTTGCTTGATTGCTGAATCAGAGAGGGGGGCGCCAAGATATTTGGATGGCAGGTGGGAGATGGAGAATCCTAAAATTCGGGCGATGGTTCGTTGAGTAGGAGGGGGGGTATTGAAGAAGAAGAGCTGGGATTTTGCAGCGTTGATGGAGGTGCCAGAGGCTTCAGAGAAGAGGGCTAGAAGGGAGCTAAAAGCAGAGGCTTCTTTAACTGAAGGATGACCAAAAAGCATAGTATCATCAACAAATTGCTGATGCGTTTGAGGATCACGGCCATGCAGGGATATGCCTTTAAGGAGTTGAGAGGAAACCGCTGATTTAAGCAGCCTGCTGAGACCTTCCGCCATTAGAACAAAGAGGAAGGGAGATAGGGGATCCCCTTGCCTGATTCCCCTAGAGGGATAGAAAGGAGGTGAGGGAGAGCCATTCAGAAGTACGGAGAAACTGGGGGAAGTAATGAGGCTCATGATCCATCTTGTCCAGGTGGCATTGAAGCCAAAAGCAATTAGCATTTTATGAATATACTCCCAACTTAACTTGTCAAAAGCTTTGGATAGATCGAGTTTGAGAAGCATACCTGGTTTTTTGAGCATCTTTAAAGAGTGGATGACTTCATTGGAGAGAATTATGCCGTCCATGATTTGTCTGCCTTCAACATACCCTGTCTGCTCTGGAGAGATGAGAAGAGGTAATAGCGGTTTGAGGCGGTTGGAGATGACTTTTGAGATCAGCTTGTAAATTACATTGCAGAGCGCGATTGGCCTATACTTCTCAGGTTTGGTTGATGTTGCTTCTTTGGGGACCAAAGCTATAAATGTTGAGTTTAAGGATGGGAGGACCCAATGCATGCTACGGGACTCTTCCACAATCTCCCACACTTCATTTTTGATGAGATCCCAGAATTCATGGAAAAAATTGGCTGTGAATCCATCGGGCCCTGGAGCTTTGCCGTCTTTGAGTTGTGCCATTGCTTCTTCTACTTCCTTTGATGTGATTGGCTGAAGCAACTGAGCATTATGATGATCATTTATGATTTTCGGGATGTGCTGGGTGATTTCCTTTATTGCCTCATCCCTGTTCCCATTGGGTTCTTGTAGGATGTCCTTAAAGTATCCAGTGAATACTTTCTCCATACCTTCATGGTCCTCTATTCTTTCACCTTGCTGGTTTTCTACAAAGATGATTTTGTTATGCATGCGCCTTTGAATGGTTGATCTGTGGAAGAATTTTGTATTTTTCTCGCCTTCTCTAAGCCAGCTTATTCTGGATTTTTGTCGCCATAAAATTTCCTCTTGTTTTTGACGTTCTTCAATTTGATTCCAGAGGATCTGCTCCTGTTGGTTTTGCTCTTCTGTGCGGCCTTCCAGAATAAAAGTTTGTTGCAAGGCTTGCATTTGTTGTTCCAATTTTTGTTTGCTCTTCTGTATATTGCCAAAATGAGTTCGATTCCAGTGTTTAATCGTTTGCTTCAGATGTTTCAGTTTTTGCTGAAACTGATACATTTTGGCTCCAGCCGGTGGGTTGTAGGATTTCCAGGCCTGATGGACCACTTCTTTGAATCGGGTGTCCAGCAACCAGAAGGCTTCAAAACGGAAGGGTCTGTTGCAGTCTTTGCTTGGGCGGGACCAATGCAGAAGAACAGGCCAATGATCTGAGCCTCCCTGAGGGATGATGGCTGCACTGAAGTCCCCTCCTAGATGAATGGCGTTGTCAGAGATTAAAAATCTATCTAATCGAGAAGCGATATAGTGTGTGCCTTTGCGCTTGTTCGACCATGTGTGTATTCCATTGGAGGTATGCACATCCATTAATCGGTTGTTGTGAATGAATTGTTTGAAGCTATGGCTGTCATTATCGAGCCTGGTTCGTCCCCCCTGCTTTTCTTCCATGGATTTTATGATATTGAAATCTCCTCCTCCTATCCATAAAGGATATCGTCGCTGTTCATTGAGGAGGGAAATTGTTTCCAGGAGGTCCAATTTGTGCTGAATTGATTGCGGGAAGTACACATTGGTTAGATGCCCATGGATTTGGGTACCAATGAGGTGGAAAGTTGCCTGTATGAGATGTTGCGTGGCATGGAAGTTGTCCAGAGAGACAATTTGTGGGTTCCAGAGAATGGAGAGACCGCCTGAAGCCCCTGCTGCATCCACCGAAATGGAACTACTGCCTACCCAGGCCTTATTGCTGAATTTATCTATTGTAGTGCTGCTGCATTTTGTTTCTTGAAGAAAGACAATTGCTGGTTTTTCCTTCATGATCAAATTTTTTATCATTCTGTGTTTCGTGGGACCGTTAAGTCCTCTGACATTCCATGAGATTAGCTTCATGGAGATGGTTCCTTGGGTTTGAAGAACTTGGTCAACTTGGGGAATTGCCCCGAGTTCATTAGTATTTCCCCCACTGCTATCGTTCTTTGTAGATCTGTTTTTCTGCCTCGTTTCTTTGTTTCTTTATGGATTTTCCGTCCATCCCATTGACTTCCTCCTTGGATGCCCAAGCTTTTGTGATGTTGGACCCTTGTCAGGACTCCTTCAATTTTGTCTATCTGCCAAGGAGGGATTAGAGCATAGTCTTTTTGCTGGCAAGCAGTTTCCAATTTGGAGATGTCCAGTATGGAGATGTTGAATTCTTCTAGATCCACATCTTCACGATCTTCCTCCATGTTGTCAGGGGCAGATATGTCTAAAATGGTGTCTTCCATAGCTTCTTCATGGAGGCTCAGAGCTAAGGCGGCATCAAGATCCATGTCTGAAGCTTGTGAGGGTTCATTAAGCAAGGTTTTTCCTTTGGGGGAGAATAGGGTTTCCATGTCTGAAGCAGGGGTAGCTTTTCTAGCCGCAGGAGGATCACTTGATTTGGAAGGGGCCAGCGCCGAGGATGAGGGGGATTTAACAGGCTTGGGGGAGGGCGGGGATGGATTCAGAGATTCAGGGTTAACATCATTGGGGCTAGATTGGGGGTCGAGAGATTCTAAGGCAGTGAAACGGTTATTGGGTTGCGCCTTAGAGGATTGAGACGGAGGCGGATTGGCTTGATGCCTTCTTGCATGTCTGCGGCGATTGAGAATTTTTGTGAAGCCTTCAGGGTCAGTGGAGGTTTCGCTAGGAGAAGTCTTGGGCTGTACATTTAATGGACAGTCTCTGAAGAGATGTCCATGTTTATGACATTTTCTGCAACGAAAAGGTATATGCTCATAATCTATAGGCTGCTTCCATTCATAGTCATCGTGAAAGAGACTTACCGTAGCAGCAAGGGTCTTGGTGAGGTGCATTTGGACGCATATTCTGGCATAGGAGGTGAATTTGCGCGTCTTGGTTTCAGTTGCAGTCTTGATGAAGGTGCCCAGTTTGTTGCCTATCCATTCCAGTATTTCTTCTCTCCAGTACTCTACGGGTAGGGAGTACATGCGAATCCAGACAGGAGCCCAGCTGAAATCCTCTTTATCTGGATTGAATCTTGGTTTCCAATCCGTTAGATACAAGCCTGAGGAGTTGAAGAAGTACGGCCCTCCATCGAATATTCTGGTTTTGTCTTCTATGCAATTGAAAATGGCTGTGAAGAAGCCTTTTGGACCCAGTTGTAGAGTAACCTGCCCTTTGGGCTTCCATTTTGAGGCAATCCAACCGTTCAGGGCTCTTTCTGTGGGCCAGAATCCCAGAAACTTTCCAATCAGTGCATGGTCCTGCATGAATTGGATTTCTTCATTGATGAGGTGGCTTGGTAGCTCGATCTTGATCGATTCTGCAGCTTTTGGAATGCAGGTTGCAGAGGTGACCTTGGGATGAGCTGCTTGCGATGCATTGGGTCTATTGTCGCCTGCTTCTTCTTCAGTACCTTGTCCTTGGTTCTGCTGTTCCGATATCGTCCGTGTATTGTCTTTTGCTGATTCTGGGTCAGCCTCTGCATGTTGCAGATTATTTGTCAGAGGTTTCTTATTATTGGTGTTGGGTGTCTCCAATGGAGGGGAGGCTGACCGCTCCCCTCCTGCAACTTCTGCCATAGGTTGGTCAGTGACCAAACCCGCTGTGATGAGCGCAGAGAGTCCTGGCGGCGGCCCTTAGGGTTTCACTGTTGTTGCTGCTGTATGAGCGTTGCAGAGCTCTCATCTCTTTCTCGATGATATCTCCTTCCATGGGTTTCCATGTTATACAACACATCAGATTTGGTTTTATAATTATTATATCAAACTTTAAAGCCAAAAATTAACCTTTAACAATGCAATCTTTTATAACCAATTTGGATGTAGTTCATTGTTATTGCAGTGAAAAATGAATCTCATGAGTTCTACCTTTGCTTAAATCCTATGTAATCAATTTGGTTGTCGTTCATTGTGATGGTAGTAAAAAATGAATCTCGAGAGCCTGGTCCCACCCACACATTGGTATAGTTCCACCTAAGGAACCATTGATCTTTCTCCATGAATCAGTAATATTGTACCAAGAAGCACCATAATGTATGGAATTTCTATTTCCCACAATTAAAAAAACACCATAAATCCTTCTACATGATCATTTTTCTTCCGTATTGTTGAACTAAACATGGCAAGACCTTCCTGTGGCAATAAGAATTTCCGAAGCCCTCGTCCCCCCTATCACAATATACTTAGAATTCATCATGTTGGAGTGTAGTATCCCTAGTAAGCATATACAAGTGTAGGGGAACACAACCTCACAGTCAATGGGAAGCCAAGGGGAAAGGTTTGTGCATCTAAGAGGGATATCTTGATTACATAGATGTGGTTTTCTAAGCTTTTTCATTAATCAAATGTATATTTGAGGGGGGAATTCAGCCATAAAAAAATGCTTGACTGATTTTTCATACACAAGGGTTGATTCTACTTCGAATTTTGATACTTTGTGTTTACTCACTTTTGTGTCATTACATATAACTAATAATTTTCAAGTCCTTGTGTCATTTGATCTCATTTCATTTCAATTGTGAAGTGACTAATCCTTGAACCCCAAATCCTCATAGCTAAGATTTACAAAGTATGCATTGTCTCATTTCCTCTCATTTTACTTTAGTTAAATGGAGAAACTATGCCTTAGCCCCAAACCCGCACAACTAAGCTTTGCACACTACAAAATCCTCTCTCTCCCAAGCTTTGTACACTACAAGATCCTCTCTCTCCCTGGTATTGCACTTGGTTTAGATATACTTTTCTTAGAAGAGAAGCAATGTCTCACTAAATACCTTACATGTTAACTTATCATCTGATCCCATTACATTTTCCAAGCATTGAGGACATTAATAAAATTTCAAAATTCAATTTCACACTCATTTGATGTAACACCATGTTCCATCAATTTCAGGTAAACTCTTCGAATAAATGTAAGTAATTATTTTGATTCTTTCATTGATTCTAAATTAGCAAGTGAGAAAGTTGCGGATGCATCTTTATTTTTAAAGTACAATCATCCAAAAAAACTCATCAAAGACTAAAGATAGGTTAAACCCTTTATGGAGTGAAAACTATTGTTGGTATCCTCTATAATGACACTACTTTCAGAAGCTGGGTTCATATTTTACCACAAATGCAAGAACCAAAGTGAGCAGCTTATTTTAAAGTTTTTATAACATGATGTATTATAATTTTTTTGAAGCACACAATACAAAAAGTTTTGTATCTAGTATCATTTTAGATATAGAAAGGTACTCGTTAGGCTATCTATGGCATGAGTAAGAATTGCTACCCAGCTACTTTCAAAATCATCATGGACATTTACAGATTAAAAAAGGAATTGATTAGGCTACCTATGACTAAATAAGAGTTATTCCCAACCTTTCCAAACTATCATGTACATTTAATCTATCAAATTTTATCAACATCATTTCTGTGCTACAACATGTTACAACTTTCCATTATATTTATGTATTATATGAGTTGATGTACTTGTAAGGTGCATAAATTCCAAAATAATTGTCCAAATACCCATGTTTCCACTAAATTAATTGTTTAAGTAAGAGACACATTTTATTGTAGGAAGCATGCATAAATCAAACACTTCTCTACTCATAGTTTACAAACCCAACCAATTTTTCATACACAAACACATTCAAGACTAATCCACAATAACAAACAGTGCTCAAAACAATATTCTTCATCAAACATCTACCAATGCATAAACAATGAGGAGACAAGAGACACATTGAGTATTTGATCAACTAGGGCCAAAACCTCTCCAACATGAGAGGAAAACCCAAACGAGATCTTCTTCTTATATAGGCTTCAATTGACGAATACCAAGACCATGGCCTAGACCCTTGACTCAATGACCTCTCCAAGACCAAGTCACAAGCCTCCTTGATTCAACTTCTTTCTTTTTCCTTGAGTCAATGATGATCAGGCTTCTTCCTTCAATAACTCGACTATCCTTCAAATTCTAGTTCCATGGATCAAATCTGTAGTTCTTGGCCCTCTTGCATAAACCCTAGAACGTGTGGTTGACCAACCTTTTGGACCTTGATCTTCTTCTCTTGGATGGTATGAACTCTTATTATAATTCGGTGTGTAACCTTTCTTATCTTCTTCCTTGATTTGACTTCTTGGACAACAACAAGATCTTTGACCTTTTCTGTAGTAGATAGTTCTTCCTCCCTTCGCACATGTGGATCTATTAGCCCTAAAACAGATCCATAACCAACACCAAAATCTTCTCTCTTTGTTTCCTTCTCTTGGTTGTTTATCTTCTTACTTCTTATTACAGATTTACTTAACCAAATTTTCTTTTCCACAAATGGAGGATGAGCTTCCCTATATATAGTGTTTTTTCCATTAAAAACATGTGCTAGGAAGTGTTAAGGAGTGCTAGGGAACACAATGGAACAATAGGTGAAAATAATGCATGAAAATGAATGATTAAGATTTCGTGACAGAAAGTGTTAGTGAGTTCTAGGTGTACTAAGGAGGGAGTGATAAGGTATGCTAGGTAGTGTTAAGGCATGTTCGAAGCCAGGGAAACACGCTAAGATGTGTCAGGTGCTAGGGTGTGCCAACGCATGCCAGGGAGTGTTATGGAGTGCCAGGGAAACATAAGACAACACTAGTTTCAAATGCATGGAAATGAATGACTAAGACTGTGTGACAAGGAGTGTCAGCGAGTTATAGGTGTGCTAAGGAGGGGATGACAAGGTATGTTAGGTGGAGCCAAGAAATTCTAGAGTGTTAGAGTGACATGCTAGGGTATGCCAATGTGTGTCAGGGTGTGCCAATGTGTGTCAGGGAGTGTTAGGGAGTGCGACATAAACACAAAGAAAAACTAGTTCAATATGCATGGAAATGAATGAATAAGAGTGTATGATAGCGAGTGTCAGTGAATTCCAGGTTTGCCCAGGAGGGAGTGACAAAGTTATATGCTAGGCAGTTCCAAGGCATGCAAGAGTGCCATGACATGTCAAGGAGTGGGACAGTATGATAGGGAGTGCTAAAGGATTCCATGGAATGCAAGGAATGCTAACATGTGCCACATAATACCGAGGGATTGTTAGACATGCCAGGTGCTATTCCATTTCAAGATGTAAACTATGTTGCTTAGTTGTTTTATGGCCATGGTTAGACGTGAGCCTTGACTTGGTAACTTCTTAAGTGGGATGAGCTAAGATTGGGCATGAGTAGCCTAAGATGAGTTATAGGCCATTCTTAGGTGAACAAGGGATAGTATAGTTGTAGTAACTGTAACTTGGTCAAGATGTTGTAGTCGAGGTAGGACTTGGTTGGTTCCCAAGTCTTAAAACCAATAAGGGTAGTTATGAGGGCATGATAGCTAAGGAGTGCTAGGGCATGCCAAGGAATGAAAAGGAATGATAACACATTCCAGACAATGTCAATGCATGTCAAGGAGTGTTGGGGAGGGTGAGGGCATAACAAGGGAGAACTAGGTCAAAGTGCATGGAAACAAATGAATAAGAGTGTCTTCCAGGTGTCCCAAGGATGAAGTGTATTAGGATAATTTCATAATAGGAATTGCAATAGGTAAGCCTACGATTACGATAAGGGGATGGAAAAAGCAATTTTAGACAAAGAGAGACTTTTGTCTAGGGACAATACTATTTTTTCAATGACTTGGTTGGGTTCCAAAGTCACAAAAAAAGTAAGGCTATCTATGAGGGCATGAAAACTAGGGAGTGCCAAGGTGTGCAAGGAATGCCAGAAAGTGATAACACATGGTAGAAAGTTCCAAGGCATGTTAGTCATTCCAAGACATGCCAAGTGCTAAGGCATGCCAAGAGGTGTTAGGTGCTAGGGTGTAGCGCCAACACATGCTAGGGAGTGACAGGGAAACACAAGGGAGGACTTATTTCAATTGCATGTAAATAAATGAATAAGAGTGTGTGATAGGGAGTGTTAGCAAGTTCTAGGTGTGCTAAGGAGGAATTGACATGGTATGTTAGGTAGTGTCAGAGAAACACAAGGAAGGACTAGTTTCAATTGCATGGAAATGAATGAATAATAGTGTATGATAAGGAGTGTTAGCAAGTTCTAGGTGTGCTAAGGAGGCATCTCTGGACAAATTTTGAGAGGGTTTGGAGAAAATTTTGTGTTTTGGTGCAGACTTGCAATTTTTTGGCATTTTTTCTAGCAACACAGCGAGATCACGCTTTGATTCTTCCTCAGGGTTCTAAATGATGTAAAATCAACATTTTTGGAAATATTATGACCCCATCTCAAACCCAATTTGCTCACTTTCCTGGTTTGGGGATCATGTTTTGAGAATTGCAAAAAGAGGCCAAAAATCACCTTTCTGCCCCTCTTTCCATTTTGTTGCGCACTTGGAGACACCTTGGGAGAATGGCCATATCTCAGCCAAGAATTGGTCATTTTGAGTGAAACAATACTCTGAAGACATCTACTCTCTCCCAGATTTCCAGAAAAGACTTTCGATCTAGATTTGGACTTTATAAAGGCACTCAAAAATGGCCTCCAACAGCTCACTTTACACCTAGAAATTGATGAGATTTTGTAAAATTTTCACTATGTAATTTTTTGTAATTCCTAGTTTGACTCTGGTAAAAGTCAAAAGGGTGAAGTATATGAATGTGAGGGGTGAAAGAAAATGTAAATAATGGGTGGTTAGTATTTATAAGTTGTTTTGATGTAAATTTGACCTCATTTATGAGAGAGGTTGGAGTCAAAGTTAATTATAGAAGTCATTTTTAACTTACCTAGACATTAGGGTTTGGTTAGAACACCTCATGGAATAGTTCCTAGAGTCATTGATTCAACCCCTAAGAGTGGGGAGATGTTGTTTTGGTATTTATGTATCAGTTTCTCAGTGATAGAATGGGTTGGATTTAGAGGAGAGAACTATTGTAGCTTGTACTTGGACATTCTCTAGAAATCAAAGGACACAATTTGCAACTATTATCTAGGAATTCTTGTGCAGTAAGTTTGTGATGTTATTTTTTCTATGTTATAACTTTATATGAAAGATATTAATATTATCTTTCCATTTATCAGTTATTCAATGGTTTTCCTTACATTTTGTAAACAAAATTGTTTGCATAAAGCTCTGTTTTGATGGAAAAAACATTATGTGTTACTTTATTTCTTGCTTAATGAATTCATGTTTCATGCTCATTAATACCTTTTGCTTCTTCTAAACACTACACTACACTGAAAAACCCTAAGATCCATCACAAAAGTAATGCTACCTTTCTCCTTTTTGTATTTTTTGCTGTAACCCTTTGATCCTCTAACCTAGCTACCTGGTTTTTCTCCCTTATCTAGCAATAAAACCCTAAATTTTCCAAAACCCACTTGAACCTAACTATCTAGCCTAAAATCCTTTACATTCCAGTCATCTATTTGTTGTGACTTCATAGAGAGAGCCCTCTATGGTTTGGTAGGTCTAACTACCAAACTAAAATCTTGGTCTTTGATTACCTCCATCGATCTCCTCATTAGCCTCAGACATTATGGAGGATAAAAGAGGGCATGAAAACTAGGGAGTGCCAAGGTGTTCTAGTGAATGTAATGTTCCCAAGTCATGGAAAAATGTAATGCTAGTTGTAACGTCATGACTTCCAAGGTGTGTTAGGGAATGCTAGGGCATGCTAACATGTTCCAGATAGTACGAAGACATGCCAAACAAGATAAGACGTGCCAAGTGCAAAGGCATGCCAAGATGCACAAGGGTGTGAAAATGCATGCCAGGGACTGTCAAGGGAACAAAAGGGAGGAACAAGTTAAACTACAAGTAAATGAGCACATAATAGGGTTAATAAGTCATCAATTTACCTTTTCCATGAGGTTCATGCTAGGAAAACCGGCATTAGGTGCCAATAGGTGCCAAGTGCCAAATGTCAATGCATTCTAAGTGCTAAATCTTCCTCTATTTCTTCTCATCTAGTTTCCAATAATTGATCTCAAATAACTTTAATATTAAACCATGTAAAATCACACCAAGTCATCTCAATGCATGCCAAACATGCTAATACTTTCCAAGTGCCAATGTGCGTCAGGGAGAGTGATGCATGCTATGAAGTGGAAGAGCATATCGAAGAGTGCTAAGGTGTGCTAGAGAGTGCCAATGCATGCTGAAGAGTGTTAGGGAGTACTAGGACAACACAAGGGAGCACTAGGTCAAAATCCATGGAAGTGAATGAATATAAGGGTGCATCAGGGAGTGTTAATGAGTGCTAACTATCATGCAAAGGAGGGAGTGACAAGGTATGCTAAGCACGGGTAAGGCACGCCATGTAATTTCAGGGAATGTCAAGCAGTTCTAGAGTGTGATAGGTATTTTCGGGGTGTGCTAGCATGTGCCAAATAGCGCCAATGCATTCCAAGTGCTAAGACATGCTAGGATGTGCATGGTTCCATAGTATGCCAATATGCGTCAAGGAGTTTCAAGGCAAAGAAAGGAATAAACAAGCTAAAATATAAGGAAATGAACACATAAGAGGGTTAATAAGTTGGGACTTTATATTTTTGAAAAGGGGCATGCTAGGCACACTTATAATATGTTCCAATACATGCCAAGTGCCAATGTGTGCCAAATTCTAATGTTTTTCAATGCAATATTTTGCCAAGGTGTTCTAGGGCATGCCAACACATGATAAGGGGAGTGCTATGCTATGCTAGGGCATGCCAACACATGATAGGGGAATGCTATGCTATGCTAGGGCATGCCAACATGTGCTTGGGCATCCCACTCATGGCAAGATGTTCCAAGACATGAGAGGTGCCAAGGAATGTCAGTGTACTGTTCCAAAGCATGTTAAGGTGTGCCATGAGTGTTGAGGAGTGATAGGTCTCTCTCATTAATAGAATTGATAGAGATTGATTATGTATTAAATAATATAGTTCCTACACACACTAGTGGAACTTTATTTAAAGGAAAATTTCTAGATAACAAAACTAATAGAGATGAATCATGTGTTGACTCATAGGAAAACTATATTCTTATGACTTGAGGGAAATTATGCACACTAATTAATTCTTAATAAATTGACTAAATATTATAACCACTATGACCTTGGACACATAATAAAAAAAACTCCACAACAATGGTCTTAAGTTGTTATCTTTTGACAAAAAATATAGTAACAAGTACATAACTTCATCAAAAACTCATTGGAATGATCAATGATGACAAACATTTTTTGACCATCACCAAAAGTAACCAAATTGAGCATTGGTGAGGGTCAATAAAATATCGTCACTCGAAGTGTCACCAAAAAGAGAATTAGTGATGGGCCTTTATCGATCCTCACCAAAAGTGTCACCAAAGAGAAAATTAGTGATAGGCCTTTAACGACCCTCACCAAAAGTGTCATTGAAAATGGATTTGGTGACAAACCTTAAAGGACCATCACTATATACAATTACAACAATGATTTTTTAAAGACAGGCATGAAGCGTCATAAAAAATGCATTGGAATGATCAATGATGACGAACATTTATTGACCGTCACCAAAAGTAACCAAAAAGATCATTGGTGATTGTCAATAAAATATCGTCACTAGAAGTGTCACCAAAGAGAGAATTAGTGATGGGCATTTAACGACCCTCACCAAAAGTGTCACCAAAAAGAGAATTAATGACGAGCCTTTAACGACCCTCACCAAAAGTGTCATTGAAAATGGCTTTGGTGACAAACCTTAGAGGACCATCACTATATACACTTACAACAACACTTTTTTAAAGATCGTCACCATATGTCACATTGGTGACGGACCTTAAAGGTCCGTCACAAGCATGACCCTCATAAATGACTGTTTTTCTTGTAGTGAAAATACTATTTTGTTAATAATGAACAAACTTCTATGGAAATGACATAATTTTTTTGATGGTTAGCTCTTTTTAGTTGAGGATTTTGTGAATTTCCTTCCTGTTGATATTTAACAAAGATATGAGCTGATTCTTAGACATCATGATGTCAATTTTGCACCTCCGTATTCTTATGATAACCATCGTGTTCATTCCAATTCTATTAATCATATCATAGGAGATCGCTCTCCAATACTATGTAACGAAGATGAAATTGGGAAGACTTGTGATGGAAAACCTATGATTTTAATTACTTTACTTACCCTTCCTTTGGTTTGAATGAAGGAAATCGAAACTGAGAAACGGGTCATGCTCAACATATTGATTTGGGTGATCAAAATAAAGAAGGTGGGGACCAAAATTTTCCTAAATATAATATGAACATTTCCAATGAAAGCCATTTCCAATGCTCATATAACCCTATGTTTCACTTTGAAAACAAGGGAGAGGATCAATTGCAATCTCAAAAGAGGAGGTTGAATTTTTAATCAATGTTTCATTTAGGAGGAGAAGGCATCTATGGTAGCTTCAAAATTGTTGGATTCACAATAATATTGAGATTGGGGGGAGTGTTCAATTAGTAAAATGGAAATTTGTACTTATTTAAGAATTTGAACATCATAAAACATCAACCTCATAAACTTACTGTTAGACCAGGAGGTAACTCCTCAGATGTAATCATATTATTCATTCAGGTTGTTTATTATTATATACAAGAGGGAGTCACTGTTTAGTTCATACCCCGACGAGTCTCAATTTTCTCTATTATTTATTTACACTAATTACAGTTGTTCACCCAATCCCTATGATTAGGTCTCAACATTCCCCCCCCTTAATCTGAAGGGATGTTGGTGAGTCCAAGCATCGTTCTGAATCTTTCAAGCTTTTCTCTTCCAAGCGCTTTGGTGAAGATCTCTGCAATCTGCTCATTAGTGGAACAATGGCGAAGATGGATTGTTTTGGCCTCAACATGATGTCGAATGAGATGATATTTTGTATTGATGTGCTTCGTTCGATCATGGAACTTTGGGTTCTTGGTCAAATTTTTTGTCTAGGTATTGTCAATCATGCGTGGAGTCGATTGTACTTGTTTTACCCGCAAATCTTCCAGAATTTTCCTAAGCCACACAATTTCTTTTGTTGCCTCAACTGCTACCACACATTCCGCCACTGTTGTGGAATCTGCTGGAACTGATTGTTTGCATGATCTCCAGGGGATAGCTCCTGATCCAAGACTCATAGCATAACCGGAAGTAGATACCCCAGTTTCTTTGTCTCCATCGAAGTTTGAGTCAGAGTATCCAATCAGGCTGAAGTTGCCCACCTGTGTATACTTGATTCCAACGTCTTGAGTTCCATTCAAGTACTTTAGAACTCTTTTTGCAGTAGAAGAATGTCCATCACAAGGCTTTTGCATAAACCTGGAGAGGATTCCAACAACAAACGAAATGTTTGGCCTCATAGTAGCTAGGTAGTTGAGACATCCTACAAGTTGTCTATACTTTGTTGCATCCTAAAATTCTTTTCCTTGAATGGATGTGAGATTTAAGTTTTGTTCCATTGGAGTAGTCAGAGGATTGCATTCAGTCATGCCAAACCTGTTCAACAGATCTCCAATGTACTTCTTTTGAGAAAGGAATATGGACTTCAGATGTTGAGTTACTTAATACCAAGATAGTAATGAACATAGCCCAAATCAACCATTTCAAAACCTTTCCTCAATTCCTTCTTTATGGATGCAATGTAGCTCTCATTTTTCCCTGTCATCAAAATATCATCTACATTTGCCACAAGATATACAACTATTTTGCCAACCTTGACAAAAAAAGTTGCATCATCAAGATCATAATGTTTGAAATTGAGTTTTAGAAGATTCTCAATTAGTTTTTCATACTAGACTCGTGGTGCTTGTTTGAGGCCATACAAGTATTTCACAAGTTTCCATACTTTATGTTCATGTTCTTTTACAGCAAATCCTTCAGGCTGGGTGATAAAAACATTCTCTTTTAGATCTGCATTCAAGAAAGCTATTTTTACATCCATTTGATGGACTTTCCAACTGTTCTGAGTTGCTAGGGAAACGAGTGTCTGGATGGTAGCCCATTTTGCTGTGGGGGCAAAAGTCTCCTCATAATCGACCCCTTCCTTATGTGCAAAACCTTTTGCCACAAGACTAACTTTGTGCTTGTCAAGTGAGCCATCAGCTTTATACTTGTTCTTGTAGACCCACTTGCAGCCAATTGGTTTGGTTCCCAATGGACAATCAACCAGCTTCCAAGTGCCATTCTTTATCAAGGCATCATACTCCTTTTGTATTGCTTCTTTCCATTCATCATGAGAAGAAACTTCTTTGAAGGAAGTTGGTTCAAAATTTGTAGACAAATTCAATTCACAATCATAAGAAACATCCATATCAACAAGTGAATTAGAGTCATCTACATCACCTCCATTTTGTCGGTTGAATTTCTAGTTCCTATCTTTCCAACCTCATTAGGATGAACACTTTCAAGTGTCTTTGTCAACCACTTTGGGGACCTTTCTGAGATGGTCCAGGTTGCTCCATTGATTGAGTTGGGACTGAATCAAGATTGAGTCTCCCAATTCTGTCAATCACACCACTCAAAGTATCATTCGTTGTTGGAGTTTCATGTGGGGGAGGGAGTGCTTCAGAAGAAGATTCCATAGGTTGATCTAGTATAGGAATTCCCCCTTCAAGATGTGGAACCTGATTATCAAATTCAAGAGATGATTTTTCATTTGCGAATCTATCCAAGTGATCAAGTTGCCGCTCAACAACATTGCCAGTTTTGGATGATTCAAGAAATATTACATCTATAGATACAACAAACTTTTTATTGACTTCATCATAGATACGGTATGCTTTGGAGGTGTTTGAATACCCGAGGAAGATACACTTATAACTTATTGCACCAAGTTTGTTTCTATGTACCTTTGGTATTAATGCATAACATGTGGAACCAAAGACCCTGAGATGCTTTACCGAAGGAATGTGCCCATACCACATTTCATAAGGAGTCTTGTTTCTAATAACATTAGATGGACATCTATTCTTTACATATACTACAAACAGAACTGCATCAACCCAAAACATCATTTTTACATTTTTGAAAAACATCATGGAGTGCACCATATTTAAGATTGTCCTATTCATTCTTTTAGCTACTCCATTTTGCTGGGGATTATAAGGCACAATTGTTTGATGTTTGATCCCATGTTGGCGAAGATAGTTTGAAAATTCATTTAAAGTGTATTCTTTTCCATTACCAGTGCGAATAGAGCCAATATGAGATTGTGCATCATTTTCAATCCATGTATGAAAGTTCTTGAATGTTTGAAAAGCTTAAGATTTTCTCTTCTTTTGGGTAGCGGATCCCCCCATAGCAAGTTTTGGTCAATGTAATGTAAAGAACTTGCAAAATGTGGTCACGGAGCGCGAGAGTCTAGGGTTGTCCGCCCTAAAATAATGTAATTTAATATAAAATGTTTTGGCCTACCCATGGTCCATGGACCATGGGATTGTATAAATAGAGCGAGGCTCTAAGTGTAAAATCTAGTCTTAGCTTTGAGAAGTAATTTGGGTTTTTGAATGAGGAATTCGCTCTGAGTCTGTAAGTCTGAGTCTTGGGTCATATTATTAGTAAGAGGCTTTGCAGCTGAGTGCACAAAGGCGCATGGTAGAGTTGGGATTGTACTTGAACAGAGGATTAATAAAAGATAAGTTGATTATGAGATACTATGTGTTTATTGTGCATCCTTTTACAATTTATGATTGTGCGCACTGGTTATAAATGTTGAATGATTAATGAGAATATTGGGCCCACATAATTAAGATAATATTTATAATAAAAGCATAGTAAGGATAAAGGATCTAGAACAAAACCTCTTCGTGCTCTTTATAGAGTTGTGCAAAAGCAATCGCACAAGCTACGAAGGACAGACAGCTGCGCGGAGCAGCGCAAGCGCACAAGATCGGTTCACGAACTCACCAGACTTCATCAAGACATCCCTAGGGTGCGAAAACCTGGTTCCAGCACCCTCCCATACTACCTCGGGTGATACCTGAATCCGCGCATAGTGGATTGTTGCCGAAAGGGCCAGTAGTTTTGGGATTTGTTTGGCTAAATCACTTCTGAACTTGGGTCAGGCCCCAACAAGCCAGCAAATGGTTCCGTTGCTGGGACCGGGATCTGCCTAAGGGATGTCTGATGTCGTGCCATTGGAACCCCACAAAGGAGGAAATTGAAAAGTGGTTGGACAAGAAGCTTCATGAGTTCGTGGCACAGGAAAATAGAACTCCGCAGATATCTGAGAAGAGGTGGCTGGGTTGCTACATATGTACGGAAATCCACAAGATCTTCTTCATGTCCTTCCCTTGATTTCACCTTCATGAGAGAGCGAGGAAGAGCTCGCTCGGGTCTCTCCGAGAAGTGCAGTCAGTTTGATAAGGCAACACATTTCGCAGTTACCACCTCCACTTACGCCACCACCCCTTTCACCTCCTTCACCTACATATTCACCCACCCCACCTCCACCAACACCACAGTCCAACATGGCAAGCACAATCAAGCTACCCGTATTCAAAGGAGTAGGAAATGAGGATCCAGATCAATTCTGGTTCATGGTAAGAGTAGTGTGGGAAGCACAAGGGGTCACAAACGAAAACATTAAGAAGGCTACGTTGGTGAGCACGCTGCAGGATCGCGCATTGACATGGTATATCAAGCATTCCAATGATCACCCAAATGCAGGAATAGCAGAGATCCAGAATGCGTTGAACAGAGAATTTAGCCGACCAAAGTCCGAAACACAGTCAATCATTGGGTTCAAAGAGATCGCAATGCTCCTAGGTGAGACCCCCTGGGATCTGGATCAACGATTGAAGGGTACGATCTATGAGGCTAATATGACACTCATAGACGTGTAGCACTGTGCATGGTTTGTGGCATCTCTGACACCGCACCTGAGGACGACTCTGTCACAATAGAAGCTTTCAACTTAGGCTGAAGCATTGGAAATGGCGATGAGGTTGCATGAGACCCCGATATAGGATTCGGGGCTAGGAGTTCAACAAATCCACACGCAACTATAGAATATATGCTTAGATATGTAGAGTTTGAAGCAAAATAGGGCACCACAGCTAGAGGCGCGTGATGAAGTATGGTGTATAAAATGCAAAGGTCAAGGCCATGATAAGGATCACTATTAAGTATTTGCGAACTACTTGGCAGGAGGGGGACCGATGCCCTTGAGACTAGAAGAACAGGTAGGGCCGAGTATGACCCCCGTGATATGGTGCGTGATCTATCAGATAGGAGGAAAACACATGACAAACAACTGTCACTTGTTGCAGAAGTATACATATGCCCCTCAGCAACTGTTTTGTAATTTCTGTAGGTCGGTAGGCCACGACAAGTCCACTTGTCGTAGCTACGAGCTAATGATGGATCATACTCCAGCATATAGGATGCAGACAGAAATGCGAGCCCTAGACCCTGCTATGGGGATAGCGCGCACTGGGTTTCAGGGGTGAGGTGGAGGACGAGGAGCAATGGGACCAGGAAGGGGCTGTAGACAGTTGGTTTGTTACAATTACAGAGGACCAAGGCACTACGCCTATGACTGCACCAATCCAATGAGGATATCTTGTTCATACTGTGCTCAATTTGATCATGAGCCAATGGATTGTCCTACATTGATCACAAAGATGCACGAGAAAGGGGTACTCCAACCTCCTCCGACTCATAATATCCAGATGATGAGGTATGAACCACGCAAAGAAGACCCCAACATGAACATGATGCTCAGAAGTGGTGCGACCACAGGGGAAGACAAGGGGAAGCAACTTGAGGAAGATACGTGGGTTCGCAAGGCTCCTGCAAAGGAACTTGAGTTCGACTTGGAATGTGCAAATGAGACGTTTATGGAAGCTAAGAAGAGCTTCACGGAGGCCTCCACTTCAGGTAGTAAGGATCAACCAGAGCCGGGAGTGGATCCTTCCATGCTTGTTACCTTTCTGGAGACATGTATGAAATTGTCGCGCGACAATAAGGCAGTTAAATAACTATAAGAGCTGATCACTAGGTGCGCGGGGTCGGGTGAACCGTGCGTAGTCTGGAAACTAGGAAAGCATACATTGCTCACTGGGAGGGAGATGAGATTGATGACACAGATTGGTGAATATGAAATGGATTAGGTGATCTTGGACCTAGGATCAGAGACGAATGTGTTACCTAAGCAAACTTGGGAACACATGGGTAGACTCGTGTTGCAGTGGTCCCCTATTCAATTATGGATGGCGAACCAATAGTAGGTCGTGCCCATGAGAAGGTTGCAAAGAGTGACAGTTGATATTGAAGGCGCGAGCACACAGACAAACTTTGAAGCGATAGATATTGTTGATGACAACAATCCTTATCCCACGTTGTTAGGAATAGATTGGGCGATTGATATGGATGGAGTCATCAACCTGAAGAAGAGGAAGATAGTATTCGATAAAAAGTCCCTACGTGTAGTAGTCCCGTTAGACCCATCCGAAGGAGCACACTAGACAGAACCTGTGTGCAACGATAAGCTGGATTGCATTTACCAGATAACCACACAAGAATAGGATCGAGTGAACCTGAATATGGATCGAAGAATCTTGTGGGAGTGCGATAGCTCTTGCACTTTGGATTCAGACAAGGAAGTAGAACGCTGGCAGAACTAATTACACAAGGTGACGACACTAAATTGCTACATGATGATGAGATCATTCCGTCACGTAATGACAGAAGCAAAGGAACTACCAACATATGATGACATGAAAGTGGTAGAGGAATTCCTGGACAAGGTGGAAAGCGCAGTATCGGAACAACAACAATACGCTACGCTGGAAGGGATACTATGCGCGACACCTATACGAGGATGGAGTACATGACAAGAGACCATGGTAAGCTGGTGTGAAGGTAAAAGGTGGATGCGGTTATGGGTTGGAAGCCCCTGCGACCGAACAAGAATCGGGCAGCCAAGATAGAGAAGTTTGCGTGCTCACCTGTGTCGATGGGTACAAATGGGGGTTGTGCAGTCCACAATTACACACTCCAGACTATGGGTCGACACTTGGAACTAGCTGCAACAACAGGAAAAGTGTTGCACACCACAAAAGTTCTACCTAGAAGAATTCAAGAGGGAATGCGGGATCTTGAACAAGGTTCACCAAGCCAGACGGGCTAATTGGGACCAGCGCGTACCAGCAGTTCGATGGGCCTCTAGGGCCATGTACAAGAATCTAAGCACGGAAACGATCCTAAAGATGATGGGCAGAGTCGAGGCCATAGGTTTGGGAGGACGGAATCCTCCCATAATTGGAACAATTCGCAGGGACCAGGATGAAGGAATTATATCTCTGCGTGAAGATGACTATATGCAGTTACTGACGCCCTTTGGCGCTCAAAAATTCGTGAAACTCGAAGAAGATCGAGTATGACTGAGGAAGACAAGTAGGATCTTGGACAAACAAATCAACAAACTGGAAACTGGAATCACACAGGCAGGCCGCGCCAAGGAACCAAGTACGATAGGACAAGATGTAGGCAACCATACTACTACATTAGAAGGATTTGTGGCTCTGCTACCATGGCTGTGGCCACACCTCACTAGACAAAAGAATTGAGGGAGCACACCATATAAGGAAGAATGTGACACGTTGACTGACACAAGGGTAATTAAAGGGTGCCCACGGACTAGGCTGGTAGGTGCAGGGAAGCTTCGCACAGGTTGTGTGCCCACCTGACTATCCGTGGAAAGCACAGTCTCAGCACTCCAAGAAGTTGAAAGAGAACGCAGGACTATAAACAAGTCTGTAGGAGAGCTATGCAGGAAGGAGGTTACGTGCAGGGTCAGTATGTCACAGGGGTCACGGTCACGCATAAGGGGCTGTGCTGTTGTGTAGGTAGGCTGGAAGGTGACTGTTGATGTCATTGTTCATGACAAGAGGTCCAATTTAAGGCAAAAAGGAGCAGGCAGCGGGCAATTAAGACAGGAATTAAGAGCTAGATTCGGGACAATCTGCCACCAAGAAGGTATTAATGACTCAGAAGTGGAGGGAATGGTCAAAGTCAAATTCAAACGATACTATAAAACCCTTTGGGCTAGCCTCGAGGCAACTTGTTGTTTAAGATTTGAGCCAGTGCGAAGCATTGAGCACCAAGCACTTTCACCACCCTTGAGTATGCGGCCGAACAAATCCAGTGTAGACACAATGACGGCGTGAGAACCAGAGTGCGATTCATGGAAGTTACCCTAAAGCCCTGTATGATCTAAGAGGAGCCTGGAGAGGTAGTAGCTACACCAAAGGTTCCAGAGTCACCACGCACACCACGACCATAGAAAGACAAGCAAACAATGGGGCTAGTCCGAGTATCACCACGAAACCCACGGTTTAGTAAATTTTCAAAGGCAGAGAAGGGAAAAGCCGTCACCCTTGAAGCAGAGGAGGAGGAGGAAGATTTGCAAGCCCTGATCACCCAAATTGAAGCATAAGACGATGAGGTGGAGAATGTCTCCCAAGTGCCTTCGGCGATAAAGTTACCCCCTTACATACCCCCGTGGAAGGGGAAAGCCAAGATACCAAAGGACCTAGAGGCCACGAAGAGTCTGCTCCAAACCCTACTCCTTCCTGATGAAATAAGGTTTGAAGGTCCATCGTTGGGATGGGTACCTAATATGAAGTTCGAAGACTGGGTGTTGGCTTATTGGGGCCTGAGTCAGGTTCGAAAGTGTTTTAGCCAAACAAATCCCACACTACCATCCCTTTCGGAAACAATCTGCAGAGCGCGGACTAAAGTCTCACCCAAGGTAGTATGGGAGGGTGCTGGAACCAGGTTTTAGCACCCTAGGGATGTCTTGATGAGATTTGGAGAGGTTGCAAACCGATCTGCGCACTCGCGCTATGCGGCACAACTGTCTAGCCCTCGCATAGCTCTATCATGAAGCACTTCCTAGATTCCTTATTATTATAGCGGTTATTATGGATCTGATCTAATTCTTAGAGTCTTAATCAAGCATTCAATAGTTATAACCAGCACATGTAACCATAAATCTTAAAGATATGCATAAAACCATAACATAAGAATAAACATACGAATTTGTGACCATATGCACAATAATACATAAACACTTATCTTTATTAATCTTCTGTTTCAGTACAATTCAATTCTGCCCTGCGCACTCAGCTGCAGGGGTCCGTGCACACAGCTGCACAACTCTAGAGCCTACACTAACTACTATCGACCACGACATGAACTTACAGACTCAGAGAAATCTCACCTTTACAAACCCATAACACTTGCGATCTTCGCCCAAAAACTGACTTCTAAACCTAGAGCCTTGCTCTATTTATACATCCACTTTCTATTATCTTACATTATTTTTGCACGAACAACCCTTTGACTTGACTCATTATGATTCGTGCTCCGTGCCCTTCGCGGAACCCTTATCATACTATTACCCCAAATTATGGGCTTTAAGCCTTGAAACTATTACGTGGGGGATCCGCTGCCCAACAGGCCCCCAACACAATCATTGTGACTCATCTTGAGTCACTTGGCTGGTGTAGTGATCTTTGCTCAAAGTCCATCCAACAATGTCCACGCTATCCTGACATCTGCCACACATTCTTTCGTTGTCCGCTGTATCAATTGTGCATGACTTTCTGATGCATTGTCAGAGGCACCTTCTTGCCTTAGTGCATATGTGTCCTACAGTTGAGTCAGCTTCCCCTCGATCATAGCAGTGATCATGAACGCTTCCTCAAGCCAAGGCTGGATGTGTGCTTTAAGCCTGACTTATTTTTGGCACGCAACGTCCACCTGTTCCTTCAGGGCTTGGGCCTCCCTCATCTTGGCTAAGCACTGAGTGAGGGCGACCATTTGCGTAGTCCCCCTAGAAATTATCATAAGCTTGCTGTAACTCCTGTGCTTCTGTCTCTACCTGCTATAATGTTGGGTCTTCTTGCAGTGATGTGAGTGTAACAAGGGACTGATCCAACAATCCTGTGCAATCCTGTAAAGTGCACTCTATCACTTCTAACCTTGCTTGAATGGCACGACGATGCTTCTCTCTAACTTCTAGTGGTCTAGGCGGTTGCGCTTTCAGCCTTAGCTCCATGATCTACAAGTTCAACTCCAACCGAGCTTTCTCGACCTCCTCTTGGGCCCTACAGAATCCTGCCGCCATGTGATGAATCTTTTCGGCTGCTGGGAGTTCCGCTGGCACAACCAGTTCTGGTACATTGCTACAGACCTCCGCCATGGCTTGTTCCAATCTTTGGTTGTGTGCAACCAAGTCATCGCGCTGTAGAATGATCTGCTCCAGATTCCCCTTTTGCTCCATTAAGACCTGGAGGGCGCGACCTTCCCGAGCGCAGAGCTCAGTGGTTACCCCATCCTGCAACTGCTATAGGGTCTCTCTAGGAAGGGCGACTAAATTCAATCCCCAACCCCTCGTGTCACCTTCAACCTCTGCTAACATGCGCCTGCTGGTAACACTAAAGTATTCATTTTGTTGGCATGCACCATCTGCTCAGCTGCGAATGTACCTTCCGTAATATGCGGCATCATCCCTTCTGGGGGTCGCACCTATAATCCCTGCAACTGCACTTTGAGCGCCCCCAACACAATTGTCTGCTCCATCATCAACTCCTCCAGAGAACCCTGAGTGATATCGCATATTGGTTCGCTTCTAGCAAGAAAATCTCCTTCCAAGGTCTTTGCTGTCTTTGTCTTTTTGCGTGCAGGTGGTTGCCCCTAGACGCGCAACTTATTAAGTTGGGTCGATGCTGTGATCAAGTCCACGTGTTCTTGTGTCTCCACTTCCCCTTGTATGTCCATCTCCATGGACATTTCCTGATCCTCCTTGATCTCTTCGGTGGGCACAGTGGTGGTTTCCATTGTTGCCTTGGTCGCCTCCCACTGCGTGGCTGCTCTCTGTTCCTGGCACATTCTTTCTGCCAACTTTGTGATGCACAACTTGATTTCATTCTTCTGCTGCTCTGCTACAATCTTTTCTAATTTGGCCAAGTTTGGGGTGTGCCACTCCAGAGGAAATGCTACCATTGCCTCGAAAAGTGCATCGTCAATTGTAATGAATGGAAGCTTTACCTATGTTCGAGTTGGATCCTTTCGCTCCTGGATATACAGATTATGCATATCCACCTTGAATTCAACTGTGCTTTGCAAACTGTTGTATACTGTCAGGGATAACCATGTTCTGTGATCAATCCATGTCTGGATACTCGCCTCCATAAATATCCAAAACACCTTAATCTCACGAACCCTCGCGGCGTCTTTTGTAACCTAGAGCGAGTTATACCTCACGGCTTCAGGTAGGTTCTTCTCAATGTTGGGAAACTGGCTGCCCTTTGGCAACTCCCCTGCAACCAGCAGGATTGATAGGAGAAACAATGCATAGTGGAAAGTCTTACCCTGCTCCTGGGCTTCCCTACAATTCGTAAAAAATTCGTCGCAGAGAAACTGCACCCAATTGAACTGAACCCCCTCTGCACACTGCTCCACGAGTGCAATGACAAATGTTGGCACCTCGTCTGCATGGAATTTCCTCATGAGCTTGCATGCTAGTAACTAGGTGGCGACGCGTACCTTTCGGTCTTTGATACTTGCTATTACATACCTGCGTTTTCGCTTCTCCAACTTATATTTAGCCTTCATGGCTTTTGTGAGACCCACGTCGCTACTCATTCCTACCATGGCTGCAAGATCATTTCCTTTAGTAGGCAGCTGGGAAATTTGGTGTATTAAATCAACCGTGATGGGAACCAGTTCCTCCAGCCAGAAATAGCCATCATGTACTAGAAATAGTAGCTGTCAGATAACAAAAATGGTGATGGCCGCATGGTGATAGTGGGGTATCCACCTCAGATTGAGTAATCCCGCCTTCTCCACACTCAGTAACCACTTCTGCTGTAGTAATTCTCTGCGGAAAATTGGGGGAACTTCTCACTGTGCGCGAGGTCCCAATCTTTGAACTTGATATTCGGTACCCGGCCCAATGGTAGACTGTCGAACCTTATTTCATCCGGAAGAAGCGGGGTCTGGAGCGTGTTCTTCGTGGCCTCTAGGTCCTTCGGTATCTTGGCCATCCCTTTCCACGGGGAGATATATGGTGGTAGCGTTATCACCGAAGGTACTTGGGAAACATTGTCCTCTTCCTCGACTTGTGCTTCAATCTGAGCGAGAAGGGCTTGTAAATCTTCCTCTTCCTCTTCGAGTTCAGTGGTTATAGCTTTGCCCTTTTCGGCCATTGATAATTTACTGAATCACGGTGATACCCAGACTTGCCCCATAATCTGCTTATCTTTTTGGGGTTACGACATGCGTGGAGACTTTGGAACCTTTGGGGTAGCAGTCGCTTCTCCAGGCTACTCCTGATTCAGATGGGGCTCCTTTGCGAATCTTACTCTGGTTCTAGTAGCTGACATGGTTTCAATCCTGGATTCACTCGAGTACTTAGTCATGGGTGGCAAGGGAGCTTGGTGCTTGCTGCTCTATACTGGCTTGGATCTCAAATACCCAAGTGTTGTTTTGAGGCTACCCCAAGGGGTTTTATAGTAACATTTGAATTTGAATTCGACCATTCCCTCCACTTCTGAGTCATTAATATCCTCTTGGCGGCAGATCTTCCCGTATCCAGCTCTGTATTCCTGTTGTAATGGCCCGCTGTGCGCTCCTTTCTGCTGTAAGTTAGACTTCTTGTCATGAATAGTGACATCAACGGTCACCTCCCAGTCTACCCACATGGCATTGCAACATCTAATGCTCAACTGCAATCCTGGTGACCTACCGACCCTACGCAGAATCTCCTATCCGTGCAGCGTTCTTGTAGACTTGTTTATAGTCCCATGCCTTCTTTCAATTGCTTGGAGCACTGCGACTGTGCTTTCCATAGATAGATAGGTGGTCGCACTCCAGGTGCGAGACTTCAACTTCCCTGCTAGCCCAGGTTGCGGGCACCCTTCACCCACCCTTGTGTCCATTAGTGCCTCTCATTCTTCTTTGTATGGTGCGTTCCCCTGTTTGGTAAAGTGGGGTCACAACCATGATAGCAGGGTCAGAGCTATTTCTATAGTACTAGGGCCGACTAGGCCTGGTCTCATTATGCCGAGTTTCATGCAACCCGCTTGTGCGACTCCAGTTTTTGGTTTGCCGATTACTTCGCCCAATATTACACTTTTCCTCCTCAACTGTGCCCATTCTTCATCGAGTGCGTAAAGCTTCAAATTCCCTCACTGAATGCCTTTCTGTAACTATCGTATTCCCTTACCCAGGTCCTTGCATCATGTTCGAGTTGCTGGGGCTATGGTCAGGGGACTTCTCTTTGTCTCCCTGGTTTCATCTTGTTTGATCACTGATAGGGTCATCTTTGCACACCTATTTTTGATTATGGTCCCATAGGCCCATCGAACCCTTGGTACATGCAGATTCCAATTGGTTTGTTTTATCCAGTGAACTCTATTCAAGATCCTACACGTTTTTTCTGAATGCTCCATTGCGAACGACTGGTGGAATGAGTTGCCTTTTCTGTTACTGTGTCGGGTTCTGATTTTTGATTCTTAGTTGGGACGGTGGTTGCACAACATACATCTGCATCCCTTGCCATAGGTAGGTGCTCAAACCACTTCGTCCTTGCTGTCTTGATCACGGTCGACGCTGGGGACCTCCAAACTATACACACACTCACCTTCTACATTTGTACCAGTTCCACCTAGTCTTCTGATGCGTACTCCACCCTTGTGCAGTTGTCATGTTCAGTGCCCCTTTTTGCACACCGTGCTGATTTTGTTTTGGTATTTCAATTTCACGGTGGTCTACAACTTCCTCCACGTTCATTGCACCCCCATCTGTTGACAGTTCCCTTGCTTCTGTCGTCACGAGTCGCAGTGACCTAACCATCATATTACAATTCAGTGTTGTTACTCCATGCAATCGGCTTTGCCAGCGTTCTATTTCTTCATCTGAATTCGAAGTACATGAACTGTCACACTCCCATGAAATTCTTACATATTCAGTCGGGTTCACGCGATCATGATCTTGTGCCATTATCTGATAGATGCAATCCAACACATCGTCGCTATCATCCTTGTGCACCAGTTCGGTGTAGTGTGCCCCTTTAGCTGGATCAAGCGGAACTACTACGCATAAGGAATTTTTCTCAAAAATCATTTTCTGCTTCTTCAGGTTGATGACTCCATTCATATCCGTGGCCCAGTTTATCCCTAACAATGTGGGGTAAGGGTTGCTATCATTTACAATCTCTATTACCTCAAAATTAGTCCGTGTGCTCACACCTTTGATATCCACTGTTATCCCTTGCAATCTTCCCATGGGTATGATCTTTTGTTGGTTCACCATCGATAATTAAACAGGAGACCACTGTAACGCAGGCCTGCCCATGCATTCCAAAGTCTACTTCGGTAACACATTTGCGTCTGAACCTAGGTCGAGGACTACCTGATCCATCTCATATTTGCCAATTTGCGCCGTCAACCGCATTTCCCTCCCAATGCGTAAAGCATGCTTCCGCATCTTTCGAACTATGCATGGTTCCCGTAATCATGCACATCTAGTGATCAACTCTTGAAGTCCTTTAACTGCCTTATTGTCTCGTAGCAGCTTCATGCATGTCTCTAAAAAGGTAGTAAGCATAGATAGATCCATTCCTCGTTCTGGTTGATACTTACTACTTGAAGTAGAGGCCTCCTTGAAGCTCTTCGTAGCTTCCATAACTGTTTTTGTTGTGCGTTCCAAGTCAAACTCAGCTTCCTTGATAGGGGCCTTGCAAACCCATGTATCATCCTTGGGTTGCTTTTGTTATCATCCCCTGTAGTCACGCCACTTCTAAGCACCATATTCACATTGGGTCCTCTTTGTGTGGTTCAGACCTCATCATTTGGATATTTTGAGTTGGAGTAGGCTGTAGTATCCCTTTTTCGTGCATCTGTGCGATCAATGTCGGACAATCTACTGCTTCATGGTCAAACTAATAGCAATACGGACAACATATTCTAGTCATATTCGTACAGTCATACGTGTAGTGCCCAGGTCCTCCACAATTGTAGCATATTAACTGTCCGCACCCTCGTCTGGGTCCCATTCCTCCTCATCCTCGACGTCACCCTTGAAATCCCCCCTGCGTGATTGCTGCAGCTAGATTGAGGCCTTGCCTTTTTATGTGCATTTGATAAGCTGGGGTTCTATCCATCATTAGCTCATAGCTCTCACACATCCGCTCATCGTGACCCACTAATCTATAGAAATTACAGTACAATTGCTGCAGAGTCTGGGTATGCTTCTGCAATAAGTGATAGTTGTCCGTCGCATGATTTCCTCCCACTTGACAAATCGCGCACCAGAGTGTGGGCACCGCGCTCAGTCCTGCTTGTGATTTTGGTCTCAATGGCATCGGTACCCCTCCTGCCAAATAGTTCGTGAATACAGGACATTGATCCTTGTCGTGATCCTGGCCCTTACATTTTATACACCACACTTCTTCGCATGCCTCTGGTCGGGGCACCCTATCCTGCCTCAAGCTTTGCATCTCTAAGCATAGGGTTTATAGTTGCACGTGGATTTGTTGGACTTCCAACCTCGGGTCCTGTATCTGTGTTTCGTGCAACCTCATCGTCGTTTCCAAGGCCTCCACCTAGGTTGAGAGCTTCTGTTGCGACAGTGCCATCCTCAAGTGTGGTGTCAAAGATGCCACAACCACGCGCAGTGCTGTGCATCTGTCAGTGTCATATTAGCCTCACGGATTGTAATTTTAAGCCTCTATTTCAAATCCCAAGTGGTTTTGCCTAGAAGCCTCGCGATCTCCTTGAATATGATGATCAACTGCGTTTCCAATTTCAGCCGCCTAAATTCTCTGTTTAATGCAATCTGGATCTCCGCTATTCCGAAATTCGGGTGATCATTCGAGTGCTTGATATACCATGTCAGCGTGCGATCCTGCAACACACTTACTAATGTTTCCTTATTGATGTTATCATCCATAACCCCTTTCCCTTCCCATACTACTCTTACTACGAACCAAAACTGATCTGGGTCTTCATTTCCTACTCTGAATACAGGCAACTTGATCGTACTCGCCATGCTAAACTGCTGGTTAGGCGGAGGTGGTGTGGGTGAGTATAGAGGTGAATGAGGTGATGTGGGTGGCAGCGTACGAGGGGATGGTAACTGCGGTATGTGTTGCTTTATGAAACTGACCACACTCCTGTAAGAACTCTGGACACCACATATCTCCACAATGGTATGATATTGTCCACTTTAGGCCTAAGCCCTCATGGATTTGTTTTTGGGCTTTACCCCAAAAGGCCTCATACCAATGGAGATATTTGTCCATCCTTATATACCCATGATCCTCCCCACTTATAGTCAATGTGGGACTTTGGTTGTATACCCAACAATCCTCCCCTCGAACAAAGTACCATCGAGCCTCCCCTCAAACGATTATCCATCCGTCCACTCTCTACCAACCAGGATTCTTCGCTCCAATGCATTGGAAGCACATGCCTTACATGGAGCACCACCTGCCTCGAGAGCTTGCTCTATCCCATGTCAACTCCTCTTCACCGTGTTGGGACCAGGACACGTCCATGAAGAATCCGGAGCCTGTCTAATTGAGCTCATCCACGGATCCAGTCGTGATATTACCGAGGCCCACCACCTTCGTTCGACATTCCGAGGATTTATCCACTTGGCTAACTTCGGGGCATGGCTCTGATACCACTTGTAAGGACTCTGAACACCACATATCTCCACAATGGTATGATATTGTCCACTTTGGGCCTAAGCCCTCATGGATTTTCTTTTGGACTTACCCCAAAAGGCCTCATACCAATGGAGATATTTGTCCATCCTTATATACCATGATCCTCCCCACTTCTAGTCAATGTGGGACTTTGGTAATATACCCAACAATCCTCCCCTCGAACAAAGGACCATCGATCCTCCCCTCAAATGATTATCCATCCGTCCACTCTCTACCAACTAGGATTCTCTGCTCCAATGCGTTGGAAGCACACGCCTTACATGCAGCACCACCTGCCTCGAGAGCTTGCTCTATCCCAGGTCAACTCCTCTTCACCGTGTTGGGACCAGGACACATCCATGAAGAATCCGGAGCACCACCCGCCTGTCTACCGAGCTCATCCACGGCATACCCAACAATCCTCCCCTCGAACAAAGGACCATCGAGCCTCCCATCAAACGATTATCCATCCGTCCACTCTCTACCAACCAGGATTCTCCGCTCCAATGCGTTGGAAGCACACGCCTTACATGGAGCACCACCTACCTCGAGAGCTTGCTCTATCCCAGGTCAACTCCTCTTCACCGAGTTGGGACTAGGACACATCCATGAAGAATTCGGAGCACACCGCCTGTCTAACCGAGCTCATCCATGAATCCCATCGTGATATTACCGGGGCCCACCACCTTCGTTCGGCATTCCAAGGTTTCATCCACTTGGCTAACTTCAGGGCATGGCTTTGATACCACTTGTAAGAACTCTGGACAACACATATCTCCACAATGGTATGATATTTTCCACTTTGGGCCTAAGCCCTCATGGATTTGTTTTTGGGCTTTACCCTAAAAGGCCTCATATCAATGGAGATATTTGTCCATCCTTATATACCCATGATCCTCCCCACTTTTAGTCAATGTGGGACTTTGGTCGTATACCCAACAACTCCTTGGAGAATCCCAAGCGCACTCTTCGTCGCTTGATCATAGAGGTGAAATTAAAGGACTATTTCCTAACCCTTCGATACCTTTGTAGGCCTTTCCATTCCAGGTCGTTCCACTCATTAATTTATTTGCATCACTCGTTTTTCACATAACAACATCTTAATCCAAGTATTCAAAGACTTGATGTATTTACCTCACGGTCCCTTAAAAAAACGTCTCTCTGCTTCGCTATAGCTAATAGTCGTGTCTACTACAAATTCAATGATAAACCCTCCTATGGTTCAATCCAACCAGTGGTCTACCGCTCGTGCGATCTTATCTTCAGATGCTTCTACCATGTGCACCAACTCTGGAGTGCACACTATGGGTTGATCAAGCTTGCACCTTCCCTGGCTATCTCCTAGCCTCGTGATCCACTCATATAGTTATGAAGAGAAATACGTGAAGAAGATCTCATGGATTTCCGTATATACGTAGTGATCTAGCCACCTCTTTTCAAATATCTATGGGGTTTTATTTTTTTGTACCACTAACTCATGAAGCTTCTGATCCAACCAATATTCAATTTATTTCTTCGTAGGGTTCGAACATTTTGACATCAAACATCCCTTAGGGAGATCCCTATCCCAACAATAGAACCATTTGTTGGCTTATTGGGGCCTGACCCTGGTTCGGAAGTATTTTAACCAAACAAATCCCGCACTACTGGCCCTTTTTGCAACAATCTGCGGAGCGCAGACTGAAGTCTCACCCAAGGTAGTATGGGAGGGTGTTGGAACTAGGTTTTCGCACCCTAGGATGTCTTGATGAGATTTGGAGAGGTCACGAACCAATCTATGCACTCGCGCTATGCAACACAACTGTCTGGCCCTCGCATAACCACCGCACATAACCATAAATCTTAAACATATGCATAAAACCATAACATAAGAATAAACATATAGATCTACAACCAGATGCACAATAATACAGAAACACTTATCTTTATTAATCTTTTGTTTCAATACAATCCAATTTCTCCCTGCGCACACAACTGTAGGGGTCCGCGCACATAGTTGCAGACTCTACCAGGCCTCTGTGCACACAACTATAGAGCCTACACTAACTACTACTGACCATGACACAAACTTACAGACTCAAAGCACTCTCGCCTTTACAAACCCATATCACTTGTGATCTTCACCCAAAAGCTGACTTCTAAACCTAGAGCCTTGCTCTATTTATACATCCCCATGGTCCGTGGACCATGGGCAGGTTGACTCACTTTCTATTATCTTAGCTTATTTTCGGGTAGACAACCCTTTAACTTGACTCATTACGATTTGCGCTCCGCACACTTCCCAGAACCCTTACCATACTATTACCCCAAATTGTGGGCTTTAAGCCCCGAAACCATTACGCGGGGGATCCATTGCCTAACACTGGGACCTCGTGGACAACGAGAAGTTCCCACAGTTGGCTGCAGAGAAATTACTAAGGCAGAGATGGTTACACAATGTGGAGAAGGTTGCATTACTCCATCTACGATGGATACCCCACTACCACCGCATGCCCATCACAATTTTTGTCATTCGGCAGCTATTGTGCTTAGTACATGATGGGTATCTCTAGCTAGAGGAGCCGATTCCCATCATGATGGATTTAATTCATCGGATTTCTTGGCTGCTCATCAAAGGAAATGACTCCACAACCATAGCAGGAAAGAGAAACGACTTGGCCCTCACAGAGGCTATGAAGGCCAAATATAAGATGGAGAAGAGGAAGCGAGGGTACGTAATAGCAAGCATCAAGGACCAAGGGGTGCGCATAGCCACCCAACTACTGGCCGGTAAGCTAATGAGGAAATGTCGTGCCGACGAAGTGCCAGCATCTGTAATTGTGTTGGCAGAGCAATGTGCAGAGGGGGTCTAGTTCAACTAGGCATAGTTCCTCTGTGACAAGTTTTTGACAAACTGTAGAGAGGCCTAGGAGTAGGGTAAGACCTTCCACTATGCATGGTTTCTCTTATCCATCCTTTTGGTTGCAGGGGAGCTGCCAGAAGACAATGAGTTTCCCATGGTTGAGGGTGACCTACCCGAAAGCCGCAAGGTACACCTCGCTTTGGGCAACAAAAGACTTAACAAGGATTTGCAAGATAAATGTGTTTTGGGTGTTCATAGAGGCAAGCATACGAACATGGATCAACCGTAGACCGCACTTGTCCCCTACAATCCATAACAGCTTACAGAGCGCGACAGAGTTCAAGGCAGATATGCATAACCTATATATCCGGGCGTGCAAAGATCCCACACGAACATGGGCAAAGCTCCCGTTCATCGCAACAGATGATGCGATATTTGCGGTAATGGAGTCCTGGTCTCCAGAGTGGCATGCCCCGGACTTGGAAGAAATGGAAAAGGTTGCAGCATAGCAGTGAAAGAAGGATACCAATCTGCGCATCGCACAACTGGTGGAGAAAAGGTGCCAGGAAGAAGAAGCGGCTGAGGTAGCAGTGGCAGAGACCACAACCACGCCCACCAAAGAGACCAAGGAAGGCCAGGAAATTTCCACAAAGTAGGACATATAGGAGGAGGCTAAGACAGAGGGACACATGGACCATGCATCAAAATTGACCCAACTCAAGAGGCCGCACGTCCATGAGAATCTAGCCTCGCGGAAAAAGATAAAGGCAACAAAGACCTCCGCTGACCCAACCCAGCTCACTGAGGGAGCCCTTCTTGACATTGGCGAAACAGTTCATGATGTCACTAAGGATGTTTTTTGAAGAATTAATGACGAAGCAGACAACTGTGTTGGGGGCACTGAGAGCGTAGTTGTAGGAATTACAGGTGCGACCCCTAGGAATGATGGCACCACACGTTATGGTAGGTACATCCGAAGCTGAGTCGATGTTGCAAGCCCACACCACAAACACTTTTGTATTACCAGAAGGCATAGTCTTAGCAGCTGCCAAGGGCGATAGAGCCACGACAAGTAAAATGAAGGGCTGGGGGTTGAATTTGGCTGCCTTTCCCAGAGAAACCCTATACCAACTTCAGGATGGGGTAATTGTTGAGTTTCGTGCCAGGGAGGGCCGCACCCTCCAAGTCTTGAGCAAGCAAAAGTTAGATTTAGAACAACTCATCCTTCAACGTGAAAACCTGGTCGCACAAACCCAAGGATTGGAACAGGCCATGGAGGAGGCCTGTAGCAACATATCGAAGTTGGCCGTGCTGGTGGTACTCCCAACAGTAGAAAAAATTCACCAGCTAGCGGCTGGAGCCCGCAAGGCCCAGGAAGAGGCTGCGAAGGTTTAGTTAGAGCTGAACTTGCAGATTGCTGAGCTACTGTCGAAGGCACAACCCTCTACACCCCTAGAAGTCAGAGAGCAGTGCCACCGCGCCATTCAATTAGGGTTGGAAGCAATAGAGTACGTTGTATAGGACTACACAATATTGTTGGATCAGTCCCTCTTCACGCTATCCTCACTGCAGGAATATCCAACCATACAACGTCTGGAGATAAAAGCATGGCAGTTACAGTAGGCATATGACAATATCAGGGGGACCACACAGACGGTCGCCCTTACTCAGTGAATTGCCAAGATGAAGGAGGCCTAGGCTCTAAAGGAACAGGTGGATGCCGCGTGCCAGAAAGAAATAGTGCTTAAAGAACGCTTCCAGACTTGGCTCGAGGAAGCATTCATAGTCACCACCATGATCGAGGGAAAGATGGCACAGATGCATGATACATATGCGCTAAGGCAAGAAGGTGCCCCTGACAACGATGCATCAAAGATTTGTGCACAATTGATACAACGGACAATGGGAGAATGTGTTGTAGACGTAAGCGAAGCGCAAAAATTGTTGGATGGACACTGCGTGAAGATCATCGCACCAGCCGAGTGACTCAGGATGAGTCATGATGATTGTGTTGGGGGCCTGTTGGGCAGCGGATACCCCTAGCAAATTTTGGGGCTTGAAGCCCGAGTTTTGGTCAATGTAATGTAAAGACCCTGCAAAATGCGGGCGCAGAGCGCGAGAGTCTAGGGTTTTCCACCCTAGAATAATGTAATTTATTATAAAATGTGTCGGCTTACCCATGGTTTGCGGACCATGGGATTGTATAAATAGAGCGAGGCTCTAAGTGTAAAATCCAGTCTTAGCTTTGAGAAGTAATATGGGTTTTTGAATGAGGAATTCACTCTGAGTCTGTAAGTCCAAGTCTTGGGTCGTAGTAGTAGTAAGAAGCTCTGTAGCTGAGTGCGCAAAGGCTTGGTAGAGTCTGCAGCTGTGTGCGCGGACCCCTGTAGCTGAGTTGTTGCAAAAAAATTGTCACCTTGACATTCTGCAATCAGTGTGAGTCTATCACCACTCATATTTTCCTCCTTTGCAAGTCTTAAACCTTAGTTCTTCATATCAAGCATTGAAAATAAGAGAAAGTCCTTAAAAATCTCTAAAACTCTGGTTCCGCACTTTCTCTTAGTATTACCTGTGGTCCCGCACCTAATGGTCATGTACCCTGCGCACCTGACCACTTTGTCTCTGTGTTATGGGTGCGAACCCGTGTAAAAGTCAAAAAGGCGCAAGTACATTCTTAAAAACTCACTTTGAGTCATTTATGGAAGCTTCTAGAGGGAATCTTGAGGTGGCAAGTTCGCTTCTTTAAGGTTCATGCATCCCATACCTTAAGGAGCTAACCCCTTGATGTGAGGAGCTTATCCCTTTGAAGGAGGACTCTATCCCTTCAATGGTGGACTTGTAACCTCCTTATTTTGCACTATAAAATGAAGCATTGGGTTGGTTATTGAGGAGGTGGAAAGCTAAATATTTTTGAGGTGAAATGCTACTGGAACTTAGTCTTCGTAATTGAGCTTTTGAGAGGAGAGATTACATACCTTTTTGATCTCATTTGGAAGAGAGTGAGGCTTGTCAAAGAAGAGGAGATTCCTGTTTGGACCCTGGGAAGAGCTTGTACAACATCAAGGCACCAAAGGTTGTAAAGTTATTCTATTTCAAAGTTAACACAATCAAGTTTATTTTTCTCAATAAGCTGTGTTTTATGGTTTATTTCATGGATTCCTTGATCACCATGATGAACATGATTTATTATATTAGCTATGCAAGTGTTATTTGATGTGTGCTTGTTTGTGATTGCAAGTTCTCTAAAGGAAACTCTTTTGGACGGTTGAAGCATGGCTGCAACAAACTAGCGTTGGATTTACAGTAGGGTCTAAACACCTCTTTAGTTTTTATTAATGAATCATAATATGTTTAGAGAAAGGTAGATTTGCTTGTCCTGCTTGTTGCTAGATATCTGTTGATACTAGGGAGATCGACCTTGTCCATAAGATCGATTTATCCGGCCAACATGAGTGCATAGGGCAGAGTTGGGATTGTACTTGAACAGAGGATTAATAAAAGATAAGTTGATTATGAGATACTATGTGTTTATTATGCACCTTTTTACAATTTATGATTGCGCGCATTGGTTATAAATGTTGAATGATTAATGAGAATATTGGGCCCACATAATTAAGTTAAGATATATAATAAAAGCACAGTAAGGATAAAGTATCTAGAATAACACCTCTTCGCACTCTTTATGGAGCTGCGCGAAAGCAGTCGCACAAGCTGTGAAGGAAAGATGGCTGCGTGGAGCAACGGAAGCACGTAGGATCAGTTCGCAAACTCCCCAGACTTAATCAAGACATCCCTAGGGTGCATAAACCTAGTTTTAGCACTGTCCCATACTACCTCAGGTGAGACCTCAGTCCGCGCACCGCGGACTGTTGCTGAAAGGGTTGGTAGTTTCGGGATTTGTTTGGCTAAATCACTTTTGAACTTGGGTTAGGCCCCAACAAGCCAACGAAAAATAAACCCCAACACATTCTGGTGTAGTCATCAATAAATGTCATCATATATTTATTTCCATTTGCAGAAGGAACATGCATTGGACCACATAAATCTGAATGAATGAGTTCAAGTTTTCTATGTTCTCTGAATGTGAATCATGAAAAGACTGTTTCCTAGGCTTTCCTAGAATGCAAGCATCACATTGCTTAAGTTTCCTAGGAATTGTAGGCAAACTAGTAACACTATTTTTCTTCAACAAGTAGAGGCTTTCATAGTTCAAGTGTCGAAATATAGCATGCCATAATAAACTTGATGCAAATGTACCTTCTTCATAATGAGAATTGTATGAGAAATTTTATGCACAAGCAGAGGCACCCTGCAGCTTGAGAAGCCTTTCTTCTTCTATCCCCATCATGACAAGTGAGTGGTTTGATGCTTTTCTCACCTCAAGCTTGCCATCAATCATATGAATGGAGTGTCCTTGTTGGTGGATGTAGACCAAGGACAACAAGTTTCTCCTCAATTGTGGGAGATATGAAACACGATGCAGAAAAAAGTCTAGAAGACCAGGCAATTTAAGCTTGATTGTACCAAGCCCTGATGGCTTGAGTTTTGATTTGTTTGCAAAGTATACTGCTCCATCAACATTTTCAGTAAATTCTTCAAAAAAATATCTTCTAAAAGTCATGTGGCAAGTTGCTCCTGAATCAAGCAACCAATCATTTTTCCAAAAGCAAGTGAAGCATTAAATAAGTCTTCATTTACTTCAATATTACAGTGTGCCAAAACATAGTGGGCAGATTCAGGTGCTATACCTTTCTCTTTGTCATTAGTTTTACCTTTGGGTTGGTTTCTTTCATGCTCAATTCTTTCCCAAGGCAACTTGCATGTGGATGCATCATGTGACCCATCTCTTTTGTAGCGTATGCAATGCAAATCTGACTTTTCTCCTTGAGAGTGTCTACCCCCCCTACCTCTGAAATTTCTTCCTCTTCCTCTTTGACCTCCTCTTCCTCTCGAAGAATATTGAGCAAGATTCTTATCTCTATTTTCAAGGCACACAGCCTCTTCAGAAGACTAAGAAGTTGTCTTCTTCCCAAAAGCTTTCTCTCTTTCAACAATTTTTTTCACAAGGGAGTCAAAGGTAATATCTTTGAGGTTTCCATTTGCTTGCAATGGCTCAAGATAATTTGAGTAAGTGGGATAAAGTGTGCTATTAGAGGAATGCCCAGTTCAACATTAGTGACTTTGATATCATGCATAATATATTTTACTTCTGATGCAAGAGCAAGAGGATCATCATTTTGTAATTGAAGGGTGAACAATTTAATCATGAGTTGAACAACTTCAAGTGCAGAGTGTGAGTCATAGAGTTCCTTCAATTTTTGTAAGGCTTCGAAAGCATTTGAAAATGGAAAAATATGGCGACTCACCTCTTGATTTACTGATGCTACAATCAATGCATAATCCTTGCTGTTCTTATTTTCCCAAATGACGAATTCCTTGTCTGAGGTAGGCTATTCTGGCTCTTTGTCTCCATTTCCAACACACACTCTTTTCCACAACTCATTAAAAATGAGAGTGTGTTGGATTTTCCGAGACCACTCAAGATAGTTCTCCTTCCCATTGAGAACGACTTCTGCAACATATATCAATGAGTGCATTTTAAAAATGTGTACCGTGTAAAAGAATCGCTCTTCTGCTGGTCAAAAAATGACGCAGGAGGTTGACGAAAATGAGGTGGTAGTCTGTTATTCGACTGTTGGTTAACTTTGTAACCAATCAGTTGTGCTAAAATCAGGTTCTATAAGTGGATTTTCCCCTTTAGGGTCCCACTTATTTGACCAATCGTTGCCGCTCCCTCGTTGACTTCTCCTTTTATCAAGCACTTGAATCTGTATCGTTGATCTCACTTCTCTAGATCCAATGAGTATCGCGTCGTCCGCTCACCAACTAACCCAGATGATCTCCACCGTCGATGTGACCCATCCAATTGAACGACTATCGTGCAATCTCGTGTGAAATTTTGCATGATTGATTTCAGGTCGAGAGTGTGCGAGAAAAGTGGCTTTCCCGTGCTACGTGTCATCCACTAAGGTTAATCTCGTGAATTTTAGGAATACTGTTTACAACCTTTAGGGCACGCGAGATACCACTTCCCACTTAACAATACCAACCACATGCTTAATTCATAGTTTTAATAAAGGCGCTTAAGGAAAGGTTTAAACTCAGTATTAATGCTTAAACTCAGTATTAATGCTTAACATTAATTGAATGTGATTTATAAATAAAATGTATGAACAGAGAAAAATACCCTATTAGGGTCCAGAATGTCAATACACAGTCATAAGAGAATTTCATTCATTGCAACCGTGTTTAACACTATGAAACCAAGAGAATGATGAAACCATGAGAGGTATATAGGTAGGTAGCATGCATGCAATGGTGGGAGTGATATCTCAACTGTGCTTGTGGAGCAGTAGCCTCACATAACTAGCCGAGCGTCTGCAGCAGTTGCCAGAGAGGGGCAACATGAACGTCTGCAGTAGTTTCCAGAGAGGGGCAACAGTTGTGAGAGATCAGTTCTACAAAATAGGCAGACATAGGCAAAAGGGAGTTACAAAGTAGAGAGGGAAGCCAAAAATGGCGCTGGCTTTGATACCATGTCAGACTAGGAGGTAACTCCTCAAATGTAATCATATTATTCATTCAGGTTGTTCATTATTATATACAAGAGGGAGTGACTGTTCAATTCATCTCCCGATGACTCTTCATTTTCTCTATTATTTATTTACACTAATTACAATTGTTCACCCAATCCCTATGATTAGGTGTCAACACTTACCAAGTAACACACAATATATGTGGGAACCCTTATAGGAGAAAACCTCAAAATTTCTTTATATGAAATATATTGCAGACACCAATCTATTGTTACATAAATTTGTAGGCACCAACCTATAGGAGATACCAATCCCCTCTGCCTATTTGTAGTAACCAACCTACAAGAGACACCAATTCCCTTTGTTTCTTTGTAGGCACCAACCTACATGAGACACTACTCCCCTTTGTTGATCAGTAGGCATCAATCTATGGAAGACACCGATACCCTCTACTGATTTGTAGACAATAACATACAAGATACACAAATACCATCTACTTATTTGTAGACAACAACCTACAAGAGACATCAATCCCTATTGCTGTAAGATTTGTAGTCACTAACGTATAAGAGATCTAATCCCCACTGTTGCAAATATTCGCAGACACCAATCTACTTCACTAAATATACTTGCTTCTTATAATGTCTGTTAGCTTCTTCAACTTTCACTAGCTCTACTTTTTGTTTACACCTTCACTAGGTCTATTGGTTACTTTTGCCTACACTAAGTCTACTAGTTGTGTCTTCCTTAATTAGGTCTAATTCTCCCAAAACTTGTTCCTTTTGGCTTCTTCCCAAGAATGAACTCTCACAACATACCACGTATTCAATTTTGAAAATATGGTTATGAAATTTCTACAATGTTTACCCATATATCTCCTTTCTATCTCCTCTATAGTTCATAGTTTGAAACATCTCATAAAGAAAATTATAGCAAAAATACCAAGTTAAATTCTTTGAAGCATGTTTCAAGAGCATTCAAGAACACTAAATTCCTTATATCATATCTCCAAAATTATAGTGAAACGAGGTCTAAAATTTCTATCACAGGTACCTTGAGATATCTTCTCTATCGCTTCCAAATTTCACAATATAAAACACCACTGAAAGAAAGTTATAGCGAAAATACCAAACTGACTTGTTTGAAGCAAATTTTAGATACATTTAGGAGGTCTAACTTCCTGAGAGCATATGTCTGAAACCACAACAAACCAAGGTCTAAAAATTTGATCACATGTACATGAATATAGTATATCTATATATTCCAAGTTTCATGGTATGAAATATCCTAAAAGAAAATCTATAGTGAAAATGTTGAGTTGACCTATTTGAAGCAGATTTCAGGAGCATTTAGGAAGCCTATCTTCCTTAGGGAATATATCCAAACCATAACAAGGCAAGGTGTAAAATTTAACCAAAGGCACATTAAGATATCCTCTCTATCTCCTCCAAGTTTCTTAGTTTAAAACATCCTAGAAGAAACGCTACAGGAAAAATGTAGAGCTAACTCATTCACCCCATAAATCACATTTTTGCTTCCACCTTTAATCTCCAAGCATCACCCCAAAAATTATTCCTCGACTCCTCTTGAAACCTCATATATTTTCTTGCTTAGATTGTGTTTAAATGCACTAATATGCCCTTTATTTATAGTGTTTTTACATTCACTTATGGGGACGATTTATAAATTGGTTGGGTCAACCTACTTGTACTTTCGTTGGGTCATCTTGACGAAATTTTCATATGTCCTCATTCCCTTGGAATTAGAGAGTATCATATATCATTGGAAAGTCTCAGAATAAGCTTCTCAACCATATATATTGTGCTTCCATTTGAGCTAGGTAATTGGAGTAAAAATTCCTTCGAAGATAGGGTATCCAACTAGGGCATTAAAAGTCAAAAAACAATATTTATATCAATCTTCATTTTCCAATATTTATCTCGGACATAAGTAGTCTCCTCCTATATTTAACATCCATGACAATAATATTTCCAACGAAAAATTATTTATGTTCATGTGAATCTTAGTGGTATGTTGGCTAGATATCAAGGAGAACATAGTTCTTTCTTTTGGAATGTAAATCATTCCAACAACAATGGTATAAATGAAGAAGATATTCATTCCAAGCATGAAGCACTCAAGGATATTGTTGTTGTCTCAGAGTAGCAACCTTCACATTTTTCACATGTCAGCATCCAAGAAGTAGCACTTATCATGCATGAAGAATCTCAAGTCAAGGTACAATTTCCAACATCATCCAATTGAATAACATTAGAAAAAATATCCATCATTATTCCATAGTAGCAAAACTAATCATCTGAAGGAGAGAGGTATTCATTAATTTCTAATCACTCTTCCTTGCCATTTTTCCATCGATCTCATCCAATGATACATGTTTTTTTTGGTGAGGTGTCAAGCCTTTTCAACCTTCTTAGAGTGCCTTTTCCAAAAATTCGGGAAGTGCTACCCATTCACTATGTTTTCAACCTCTAATCTCAAAATATTTCAAGTTGGTCCTTCATGCACAAGTCTCATAGTAATATTTGTGTGCCTAGTTACATTGCGAGTTCCATCTCACCTAGTGAGTCAACTTTATTGGTTAGGTTAGGTACGTGGGTTTTCCTAATTTGCAGGTCAATCTCTGACATATTTCATTCAATCATTCCAACATATATTTGTTTTCAAGCATACTTCTCTGATAGGCGTCTATATTTCAACTCACAGTGGGATTCCATTGATGGAGATTTTTTTTTAATGGCTAAGATCAAGTGATGGCAGAATATTCTTCGTCTAAGAGCTTGATGGACAGCTGGGATGAGCGGGAGGTCTAAGAAGCATCGATATGTGGTGGAAAAGGATCGAAGGGTCGTCTGAGAGTGAAGGGTGGGTGTGGTGGCGACCATGGCATGTCAAGAGGCTGTGACATGTTACAAAGTGAAACATTTCAGTATCGAAGAGAAGATTGACATTTTAATGATGGAAGAGAAGAAAAGAAATACGTAGTTGCTTAGGTGAGTTTTATTGTGTATTGCTAGACTGGAATAATATTATTTGGTTGCAATTGTTCATATTTCTGACTGAAGCGAAGGGACTGCATGCAGACATGGAAAGAGGAGGGGACTGCTTGCGGACATAGAAAAAGGTGAGATGTTGTAGAATTTCAAGAAGCATATGGTTCTGGTTTTATAAAAAAATATATTTTTCTTTTCGGTTGTCTTGGCCCATTATACTGATAACGTAAAAGCGGTCTCGAAATTGGTGTAGGTGTGAATTGTATTGGTAATGATTCAAGTGTTTTTCTTGCAGTGAGCGGATGTAAGAAACGCGTCAGCGAGCTTGTCGAGTTTGCAGTGAATCTTCTGATTGAAAATTGGCAACGTCTAGTAGGTATGAAGTAAGAGACAACATTGTTTGCTTTGTTTAGATAGTAGAATTTGTTGTGACTTGTTTAGAAGAGTCACCTTTGTTTGATATGTAATTTCATGTGAAAAGAGAAAAAAATGGTTTGGGTTTGAAATAACGAGTAGAAGAATTTTGTTTTAGAGCGTGTTGATGAGAAACACTATATGCTCATGGAGGTGAGGTACAAGGAACGAACAACGGAGAAGGTTTAATTGAAATAAAGGTGATTAGAAGAAAGTAGAGGAAAGGGATAAGTGTGACGCAAAAAATAGAGAAATAATATTTCAAACACAGTTGGAGATGGACTCAGGCTGGTAGTCGGAAGGTAGGGTGTAAATGTAGAGGAGACCAAACCCGACGTAGAAGGTGTTGCGATGTAATGGCCGTTGAAGGTGAAGTCGGGTAGTCAGAAGGCGAGATGGTGTTCTATAGGAGTTAGTTGGAGGGCACAATGACCCAGACATGCAATGAAATGATTTTATATTTTTTAAATGTGTTTTTTACAACAATGTTATTTTTTTGCATCTTTAACATGAAAGTTTGAACGTTTTAATAACTGAAAAGAAGAGAAGGTGATTGTGTGGCACGCAAATCGCTTAAAACATTTTTGTCTTGGTGGTCAGAGGTGGAAAGAGTTCGGTGGACGAAGGTCGGGATGGTTAAGTGTGCAAGTTAGTTGGTGGGGCGGTCGACGCCGATGTGCACCATTTTTGCTGTACTCATATTTTTGGTGTGGAGGGGAAATGTTATTTATAAAATGTTTTTTTATAGGGCAATGTTATTTAGGAATAATAGTTATTTGAATTTTTTTTTGAAAAGAGAAATGAAAATGATTTTCAAAAAAGTTTTTTTTGTTTGTTTAATTGTCTTGATAAAATGTTATTTTCAAAAAATAGATAGAAAAAGTAGTTTTTTTTTTTTTTTAGAAATGTTTGGCGAAGGATATATTTTTTGCATTTTTAGCATGAAAGTTTGAAAGTTTTAATAGCTAAAAAGAAGAGAAGGTGATTGGTGGCATGTAAATCGGTTAAAACATTTTTCTATTGGTGGTCAGACCTGGATACACTCTAGTGGACAGAGGTTGGGATAGTTAAGCATTGGTTAGTTGGTGGGGAGGTCGACTCCATCGTGAACTTTTTTCAGCGCACTTGTGTTTTCAGCGTTGAGGGGAGACGTTATTTAAAAAAATATTTTTTTTACGACAATGTTTTTGAGGAAGAGTAGTTATTTGCAAAAATATTTTAAAAGAAAAATGAAATTTCTCTTCAGAAAAGTATTTTTCTTTTAAATTGTCTTGATAAAATGTTATTTCAAAAAATAGATAGAAGAAGTAGCCTTTTTGTTTTTAGAAATGTTTCGCGAAGGATATTTGTGTTGCATGTTTAACATGAAAGTTTGAACATTTTAATAGCTGAAAAGAAGAGAAGGTGATTGGTGGCAAGGAAATCGGTTAAAACATTTTTCTATTGGTGGTTGGACTTGGAGATAATGGGGTGGACGAAGGTCGGGATGGTTAATCGTAGAATTGAGTTGGTGGGGAGTGCGACGTCGACATTCACCGTACTCGTGTTTTCGGCGTGGAGGGGAAATGTTATTTAATTTTTATTTATTTAATATATATATATATATATATATATATATATATATATATATATATATATCACATTATTTGAAATATTCTTACTTGAGAATATTTGTAAATGTATTAAAACAACATTATTTTTAAGAGGTGTTTTTAAGAATTGAAATAAATTTTGTGAACAATGTATTTTTTTTTTTAAATTTTAATATCATGTTATTTTTAAGAAAATTGTGTTTTTCTTTAACAAATGTTTGCATTATATATAATTAATATTTTTAATATGGTAGTTGGAAGATGAAAGTAACAAAAATTGATTGGTGGGACAAAACTTAGAAAAAAAAATTATTATAGTGGTGGTGGAGCTCATGATGGTCAGGCCATCAGAGGTTAGAATGGTCTTGCGAAGAAGTGAGTTGGTTGGAAGCCTAACCCTGACATCTAGCATTTTGGGCGTATTGGAAAAATCATTTTGTTTTTTTTCTTTCTTATTTTTATTTTTTCCTTATGTTGTTTTCGAATGGTTGTTGGTTGAAATGATGTTTTAAAAGAGATTTTTTTTTTTTCAAGAATGTTAGTCATTTTTAAAATTGTTTTGAAATGTTTGCATTCAAAGAATTATTTAATAGTAAACCCTTTTACACATATATAAATCTTGAGAGTGTGACTATTGGAGAGTGGGGATTCTTCTCTTTCTTGGAGAAGTTTAGTTGACATAAATATGATTGGGTTGTGCTGAAACATGTGTGCCAAAACATGGAATCACATTTTTTTTATTTGCACGAGTGTGGACATGGTTTAAAGAAGAAGAAAACCCACTTTTGGTGGTGTAACGACCCCAAAAGAGGCTGTCTTTAACAAAGGGAAATTTTTTAGACAAAGATTATGAAGACTACCCTTTCTATGGCTACACTATCTATTGTTTGGATGTTATAAGAAACCAGTGGGGTTTTTCATTTGTTCCTATCCTTGACATACAATGCATGGCATTATGGTTGCACGAGAACCAATTGGTTTGTCTTGTGAAAAATGGTTCAACATCTATTTGGTCGCTTGAAGAGATAGAAAATTTCGAGTTTGGGCAAGTTTAAATTGAAAAAAGCTTAGAACATTTTGAAGATGAGTGGGGGTTTTGTTGGGATGGGGTCCCCAGGGGATGCAGAGTGCGTAGATGAATAAGAGTCAAAGGGGCTTAGCCCCCTATTTTGGGTAAAGGTTTGAGTCGGTTTTGAGATTTACCCATTGTCCACGGACCATGGAATTGTATTGAAAAGTCTATAAATAGCTGAGTCTTAGGAGTAAGTTTTGATAGAGATCTAGGTGCATTGAAGAGTTTTATTGTCTTGAGAAAGAGCTAACGCAGGAAGGCTCTTCTTCTTGTGCTTAGGTAGAGAAGGGAAGGATTCGCAACTGAGTGCGTAAAGGCCTGGGTAGAGTCCATAGCTGAGTGTGCGGACCCCTGCAACTGTGTGCGCAGGGTAGGAGAGTTTGTAATCGATGAACTGAAGATCAATAAAGAAGGATTTTTTAATAATTACTGTGTATTTTCATGAAATCTATTTATGTTATATTTCGCTAATTGAATGATATGTTTTATGAAATAATGATTGAATGCTACGCGACTTTACTGAATCTGTCTTAATAATGTATGAAATGAATGCTTAGCCACTGCCACGAAGTTACAGCTCGTTTCTCTTACGTTTTCTAATGAATTAATTGGATCTATGTGAACTTCGATCTAGGGTTACTTTTTGATGCGCAAAAGTAGGGAAATCGACTGTTTAAGGTCCGAAAAGACAGATCATGGACCTTCACGAAGGTCAAAAGGCATCGTTAACTTAGTTACAATAACAAGTCGGAGAAGTGTAGCGAATTGCGTGAAGGCAGATCCAAGGCACTGGAAGACATCACACTAGTCTCTGGATGTGGAAACTTGGTTCGTGCATCCCCCAATACTGCTTCGGGTGAGACTGCAGCCTGCACTACGCGGGTTGTTTCCGAAATTGCCAACAATGTAGGGTTTTGTTGGTTGGCATAACTAACTCTGAACCTGGGTTAGGACCCCCTAAGCCGACAAATGGTTTCGTTGCAGGATCGAGATCTTCTTAAAGGGATGTGTGATCTCGCATCATTGGAATCCAACTAAGAAAGATATTGAGAAGTAGTTAGATCGGAAGATTCACGAGTTCGCGGCTCAAGAAAACAGGAATCTGTGCCTGTCGAAGAAGGATTGGTTGAATATATATTTGTATACAAAGGTACATGAGATCTTCTTTTGCACTTTTCCAATTGAACTATATAAGTGGTTAGATGAACTGACATATAATCAAGGAAGGAGGAAGCTTGATAGTCCTATAGTGTGGACTCCAGAATTGGTGCGATGATTAGAAGCCTCTGAAAACAAGATCGTGCGGGTTATCAATCATTGAATTGATCGAATTCTAGGAGGATTTGTTACAGAATTTGCAGTTGACACCTCAGTCAGCTATAATGAATATTATTTAAGGGATTACAAGGTAAGTATTTAAGGTCATTAAATAGTTAGATTAAAATGCTATTATGTGAAAAACGGGTAATGCCATTATCTTGATGTTCGGAGCTACATGAAGTGGAAGATTCTTTAGAAATCATGAAGAGTTGGGACCATAGTATAGCCCATTGATTGGACCTCCTTCAAGCAATGACGAAGGAGTGGTGTAGACTACGTCGCGAAGTGTTGTTTAGCTAATAACTCAAGGTATTCCTAGAACACATCATCCATCCACTCCGCCTCCACCCTCATTGCCACCACATCCACCTTCACCTACACCTCCACCGCCTCCATTCAACATGGTGAATGCAATGAAGATGTCGATTTTCAAAGGCATAGGAAGTGAAGATCCAGAGCAGTTATGGTTTCTTGCGAATGCTGTATGGATAAAACAACAAAACATTGATGATAATATAAAGAAGGATCAGTTTGTTACCGCCTTGCAGGATCACATTCTAACCTAGTACATTAAGTATTGTGATGACAATCCTCATGCATCACTAGAATAAGCTCATATAACTTTGAACAAAGAGTTTAGTAAGCATAAATTTGAGGTGCAATCGGTGATTGAATTTAAAGAAATTATGATGAAGGTTGAGGAGACACCTTGGGACTTTGATCAGAGGTTGAAGTGCTAGATTAGACAGGCTAAAATGTAGATCTCAGATAGCCATCATCGCAACTAGTTCATCAAATCACTTTTTCCCCATTTAATAATTACTCTGTCACAACAGAAGATAGCAACATAAGCAGAAGCCTTGGAGATCACGATGAGGCTGCATGCATCACCTATTCAGGATATAAACCTAGGGGTACAATAGATCCATTCGTAGTTAGAAATCCTACACCTAGAGTTATAGAGTTTGAAGAAAGAAACGGAGACTAAGCCAGAAGTGCACGCAGAGGTTTGGTGTTTGAAGTGCAAGGGCCACGGGCACGATAAAGATCATTGTCCCATGTATGCGAATTATATTACCTGGGGGGGGGGATTCCCCTGAAGCTAGAAGCCCGAGCAGGGCCGAGCATGGGAGCTAAGCTATGGTGTGCCATTTGTCAAGTTACTGGGCAAGATGCAACGGTAAATTCCACTTACTTCCGAAGTTCGTTCAGACACCTTAGAAACTATTTTTTAATTTCTATAAATTTTTGGGCCATGATGAGCACCGCTGTCGAAGCTATGAGTTAATGATGGAAAGAGCCCCTACTTACCATATGCAAGCAGAAACTCAACCTCCAGATCAAGGCCCTAGAGGAGTGCGCGGAGATTTTCAAGGCCGAGGATGAGGGTGAGGAGGAGGACTTGGTAGAGGTTGTGGTCAAATTCTTTTCTACAACTACGGATAGCTGGAGCACTTTGTGCGAGATTGCTCGAATCCTACACATCCTTCGTGTCAATATTGTAGGTAGTTCGACCATGCCATTGAAGAGTGCCTGGTGTTAATAGCCAAGATGCAAGAGAAGTAACCACAACCTCAGCAGCCTACATAGAATCTACAAATGATGAGGGTTCAACACCCCGAGGAGGATCTGATCATTAATATTGTACTAAGAAGTACTATGACGACTGGCATCGATAAAGGCAAGCAGCTTGAAGAAGATGGATGGGTCCACAAAGCTCTAGATAAGGAAGTCAGCTTTGACCTTAATCAAGCTAAGGAAACATTCATGGAAGCCAAGAAGAGCTTCGCTAAGGCCTCCACCTCAAGAAGCGAGGACAAGACGCAAGAAACCAATGCGACACAAGTGGTCGATCCTTTCGTATTCACTACCTTTTTGGAGACCTGCATAAAGTTACTGCACGACATGAAGGCTATGGAAGGATTGCAGGACCTAATAGAAAAGTGTGTTAATAAGGAAAAGGCTCATTCAGAGCAGCGCGCGGTCATACAAATCGGTAAGCGTAAAGCACAAACAGGGTGAGAGATGTGTCTAATAGCGTAGATAGGCGATTATGAAATGGGCCAGGTCATCTTGGATATGGGTTCCGATGAGAATGTTCTACCGAAACAGACATGGGAAAGGATGGGGATACCTGCACTACAATGGTCTCTAATTTAGCTCAGGATGGCAAATAAGTAGAAAATCATCCCCATGGGATGCTTATATGGAGTAACGGTTGATATCAATGGTGCGAGTGTAGTAGCGGACTTTGAAGTTATAGAAATTGTCGATGACAGTAATCCCTACCCTGCACTCCTGGAAATAGACTGGGCTATTGATATGAATGGGGTCATTAATATGAAGAAGAGGACAATTTCGTTTAAAACAAAGTCACTTAGGGTTGTAGTGCCACTGGATCTTGCAGAAGGGGCACGCTATACTAAACCAGTCTGTGATTATGTGGAAAGTGATGATGAGTTGGATCAAATCTAAAATATAACAGTGCGAGATCAGGATTCCAATGGCAGATGGATGAATTGCATGGGATTAGGAGAGATCCTACACTTCTGATTCAGACGAGGAATTAGAACATTGGCAAAATCACTTACATGAATTTTCTACATTGCGATGTAATATGATGACGAAGTCGCTGCGATATGTTTCATCAGAGGTAAGAAAGTTACCTTATTGTGATGCTTTGACCAACATAGATATGTTTTTAGATGAATTTGAGCTTGAAGTCATTGAGGACCGCCTCTTTCAAGCCTTGGGGTGATCCGGATCTTGGGGGGAGGCCCCCAAGATCTGAAAAATTGAAATTCTAGAAAAAAAAGAGGAGAATGCCCAATAAACCAAACTGCAAAGAAATTTTTTGTTAGAACACATAATAATTGTAAGGACTACATTGTGGTGGACCAACTGTTACACAATAATTTGTCACCGTCCCTATTACCCCTTCTCCCGCATCTTGGAGGACTCATTCCGGGACCTGTGAGAAGTGACATGACTTGGAAACACTTGCATTGTATTCCCCTAGACATGAACTTCATATGTCGTGAAGACACCTTCTGCAAAATACCCATAAAAATAGCTCTTTTTCCATTGGCACGGTTTCACTATGTATCACTCGCGCCAATGGGGGAAATCCTCCAAAGAGGGCGCGCCAGTTGGCGCTCTGTCTCACAGTCACACTCACGCCAACCCAGTTGGGTAAAGTTTTTAATAAACCAACTTACGAAGGTTCTTCCTAACCCATTCATGAACTGATTCCATCTTGAGTTGGTTCAGTTTGGCTTCGAATCTCCATAGAAGGGAAGTTGTTTTCCACCTTCTCATGGAAGCTTCTTAGTGATAAAGCCAACCCCATGAATATGTGGAAATCCTAACTCCTTCTCCTCTATCTATAAAAGCTTGTCCTTTTGCCTTTGACAAGCTAGTTCCAAATTCTAAGTCCCAAAGTCTGAGAATTGCTAAGTTCTTGCTGCAAGAAGCCTTCTTCATTCCCATAAGGCTAAATATAAAGTGAGGAGATTCTTGTCCAAGTAACCAAGGAGAGAGAGGCTTGTTTCCCCATTCCCAACAAGCTTTGCAAGGAATGTGTTGCTGATCACCCAGCCAAAGGAGGATTTGACGTTAGAACTATGGTTTTATTCTTATTTATTTATCAATAATAATAGACGACTATCATTATGGTTCCACTCTTATTGTCTTTGTAATGATAATTGAGTTATATCCTTTCTGACTGATATATAGTTGCATCTATTGGATTTTATGCTTGTATTTGTGTCGTTCTTTGCATGTGCAGGTGTCCATTCATGAGGATCGTGGGGATCGTGACCAGCCGGAGCAAAGGAACGAGAGCGACGACTCTTCTACAAGTACTAGTGTTGGAATCCAGGTAGGCCCTCATCATACAAGTACTAGAGTCATCTTTTTGTCCTTTTCTTGACTCTCTAAAGATAAAAAGGTCAAGTTATGTCCTTGTGTCTACAAATTAAATTACCCTTGATCACATGCCCTGTTAGATTCTATTTGTTGGCCATTTGATTGTGTGTCTTGGCTCTTTTTCAGCCCCATGTGTGATTTTCAGTTTTGATGGCAACTTTTCCAGAGTTCACCAACCCAGGAATCCCCTCTGCAGGGAATCCTGGTCATTTTCCTCCTTTTGGGAATGTTGGTGCTCCTTACATGGCAACGTTGTCCCTTCCTGGGTTAACTGTTGGGTTGCCTGTTTGTTTGTTCTCAACCTCCGTGGTCCCTAATGTATCAACTATTGGTCAACCACTTCCTCCACCTGAACAACATCATGTTGATTTCAAGGTGGACCTCTCCCCTTCTTCGCCTGTTTCTACGTCTTCATCTTCTACTTCGCCTGGTGAAAGTCTGGATTCAAGTAACCAGGTGGCTAAGAAGAAGAAGAAGAAGACGAAGGAGAAGAAGTCACTTAAGCTAGAGGCTAAAAGTGCAGCTGTTGCCTCGAGTACAGCTCTGGTCGGAACTCCTTCTGCTCCTCCGCGGAAGGTTAAGTTTGCTTGTAAATTGTGCAAGGGAGTCCATCTTCTTCGTGATTGTCCTGGCCTTCCTAGGATCTTAAAAGTATAGTCTCATGATCTGGCCTGCCCCTCATCGCCCTCTGAAGCTCATGGCGATGCTATCCTATCAATTGGCAGTGGTAAGACGAAAGGGAAGATTCGACTCCCCTGTAGGCTATGTGAAGGCAACCATTCCCTTCACCTTTGTCCGCTCATGGATAAAGCTTCCGCTGTTTTGGAAAATCTTACAGCTTCTTTGTCCCAACTTCCCATTGGTTATCAGAGGCTCTCTTCAGATCCTCTCCCTGCCGATAAAGAGAATGATTTAGATCCTTCTCTTGTCCATCCTCCTCTTTCTGAACCTGGCTGTGCTAAGCCTGTTCAAGACCAACCATTGGTCAGAAAGAGTGTCGACTCAGGTCCACCACCTGTCGATCACTCTGTTTCGAAAGAGCGTCATGCTCATGTTCTTCTCGTCTCGTCAGATTCTCCTGAGTCCAAAAACGACTCTCCTATCCCAGCTGATCTCGAGAGTCCTTCTTCGGGGCAGGGGGCAATCATACGATTCCCCCACAAAGTAGTTCAGTCATTTCCTTCGACTAGAGTCATTTGACCGCCTTCCGCCTTCCATCCCATGTGCCTTTCTAGATTACAGTACATTCCTATGATAAGGTAGTACCTGGCACTGTCTTGGATGAGGGTGCATCTGTCAGTCTTATGCCTTCCACTACTTGGCAAGCTTTGGGCTCCCCACAGCTTGTGCCGGTCACACAAAATATGTTAGCGTTTGACAGAGGAACCAGTCAACCATTAGGGATCCTTCCAAAGTTCCTTATTACTTTGGGAGGCAAAATCTTCTATATAGACGTACTGGTTACCCAAGGTGCTTTAGATTTTAGTCTTCTCCTTGGTCGTGACTATGTTTATGCCATGGGGGCCCTTGTTTCTTCACTTTTTCGTGTGGCTTGCTTTCCACATGACGGAAGAATTGTGACTATCGATCAATTATCGTTCTTTAGTCCCCCGGTGCCTACTGCGCAGTTCTCATCCCCTTCTGATTTTTATCCACCAGTTGTATCTGCCCCACCGCAGGTCAACTACGTGGCTACTTATCCCGTGCCTGTATCCAGTGATGCCGCTGTCATGCATAGTGTCCTGGGGGCATTGGGTCCTGACTTCCAAGATGTGATCCTTCCACCAGGAGTGGCACTCTTGGAAGCAATGACTTCCTGTTCATTCTGATCAAAGTTCGTGCGGAGCATAGTTCCTTTCCTATGTCAAGCTCCTTAAAAAATGAAACTAGGTTTGGCTGGAGCATGGTTCGCTTTCCTATGTCAAGCTCCTTAAGAAAATAAACTGGGTCTGGTCGAGCATAGTTCCTGATCTTGTGTCAAGCTCGTTAAAAAATGAAACAAGGGTTATGAGGATAGTTCTTTCACTGTGTCAACCTCATTAAAAAATGAAATAACTCCCTTTCCAAATCGAGTCTTTTGATTAAGATCTCGTAAAATACAAGTTGAGTCTTTCCAAGATCTTGAAGGTGAACCTTCATTCCATCCACTTTGTTGAATGCAATGAAGCTTGGGGGGCATGTACCTCGTTTTGCATCATTATGCTGGGGGCATGCGAACTTATAAAAAGCATAGTTTTTTGTTTTGAGCTTGTGTAAACATGAAACCGAATCCAAGCAGAGTTCTCCATGGTTCAAGCTTGTGTAAAAATGAACCCATACCCGATGTACATCTCGTGATTTCCATTTTTATCCGCTAAATTCTGTTATATGAGCCTTGGTTGTTTTCATCCCATCGCCACCATCTCTTTGGTTGATCATATGCTTTCACTTGCTTGTTTTCCTTTTCTGAGGGACCGCAGTTATGAGTGGTTTTTTTAGCCAGCCTCTTGACCGTTACATGTTTTGAGCAGTTCCACCATTGCCGGAACCAGTTGCTACCCTTTATACCACTTGTTCCTCTAGGACGAGTCACCTTTAAGCTCTTTTCTGACTCGTAAAATATGAAAATATTGCCGAGTATTTTTTCCCTTTTTGACTCGTTAAAGAGAATAAAAATGGAGGTCTGCTTTAAGCTCTTTTCTGACCGTTTAAACATGAAAAGAATGCCGAGTCATTCCTCTCGACTCACTAAATGTAAATGAGAGGCGATCATCTTTAAACTCTTTTCTGACCGTGTAAAGACGAAAAGATCATTGGGCCTTTGTCGTTTCAAGTTCGTTAACGGTTACGAAGCGACGTGGTTTCGATCGCTTTTTTACTTTTTCAAGTTGAAATCACTAATTGTGAAAAGTACTCCTCGATCATAATGATCGGGCGTTCTTTCGAGCATTGTTTTATACTTTTTCGGGCTCGAGAGACACAACTTTATGAAAAAGGACACCCCTGGAGTTTCCTTTTCTGCTGTCTTTTCAAACTCTTTAAACATGAAAAGACGTTGAGTTTTTCCTTTGTCAGACTTGTTAAAACTTGATGACATTGGATTCCGTCGAAATGACGCCTTTCAAGCATATACTATCCCCGTCAAGCTTGTCATAAAAAATAACCAGGGTACTCACCAGAAATGGTGGGGAAAATGGAACCACATTTATTGTCGTGTCGGCAATATGTCGCTCTTGAACATGGCACTTGTCTACATTCGTGTGTGGGTGGGGACATCTCATCTTGTTTTTACACTTGCCTCCATGGGTTTGGGTTATCCTGTTTGACCTCTCATCTGCTCATTTCCTTGTCACCATGACCCCTAATCATTTGATGTCAAATACTGCCAAGTCCACTGTCGTGCCGCCAATATGTTCAAGAGAAGTTGATCTCTGCAGAATACTCAACCTCCCTCTGATACCTCACATAATCCTGATTCACAAAACATATTATCCTCCTCTATCTCGCATCGATGATGTGGGAAACACTATGGCCCACCTTTGATCAAGGTCGCTTCCTGTCGACTTCAGCTCATTATCCAGGAAGTTGACCCAGAGACTCCCTTTAGGTGCCTTAGAGCCTGCATGCCTCAATGGCAGGTTCTTCGTGTTCAACGCGAGGTTTTCATCATTGGCCTCCGATCGAATGATTCTACGGGTGTTCGACACCGTCTCACTGATTCGCACGCCATAGATTGTACCTATAGTACCTTGAGGACCATTGTCATTATTGGTGGTACCTCTCGCGTCTGTTCTTGCATGTTCGAATTCGACTCCCATATTCGCATGCTTGAACTTGTACTTTGTTCGGGTCGAGATGGAGCGCAAGACCCTGGATTTTGTCTGTTGAGATCCAGGTTGCGATTTTGTGGATTATTATGATCATTACATGACTCATTCACTAGATGGCTGTGACCATGCTTGAGTCTACTTATCGATCCTTACTGGATGGTTGTGCCCATACCTTGGATCCAGATTTTTATGTACTCTATTATGGATGGCTGCACCCATACCACATACATCATGTACTTGAGATATCAGTTGTACTTCTTCATGCAGGTTCTCCGGTGGCAGTGTTTTCAGTTGGCCATGTTCTTGTAAAGCATTTCACCCCTCTCTCTCTCTCGGACCTCATTCTTTAGGGGGCATTTGTTACACAGTAATTTGTCATTGTCCCTATTACCCCTTCTCCCGCATCTTGGAGGACTCATTCTGAGACCTGTGAGAAGTGACATGACTTGGAAACACTTGCATTGTATTCCCCTAGACATGAACTTCATATGCCCTGAAGACACCTTCTGCAAAATACCCATAAAAATAACTATTTTTCCATTGGCGCGGTTTCACTATGTATCACTCACGCCAATTGGGGAAATCCTCCAAAGAGGGCGCGCCAGCTGGCGCTCTGTCTCAGAGTCGCACTCGCGCCAGTCCAATTGGGTAAAGTTTTTAACAAACCAACTTACGAAGGTTCTTCCTAACCCATTCATGAATTGATTCCATCTTGAGTTGGTTCAGTTTGGCTTCGAATCTCCATAGAAGGGAAGTTGTTTGCCACCTTCTCATGGAAGCTTCATAGTGATAAAGCCAACCCCATGAATATTGTGGAAATCCTAACTCCTCCTCTATCTATAAAAGCTTGTCCTTTTGCCTTTGACAAGCTAGTTCCAAATTCTAAGTCCCAAAGTCTGAGAATTGCTAAGTTCATGCTGCAAGAAGCCTTCTTCATTCCCATAAGGCTAAATCTAAAGTGAGGAGATTCTTGTCCAAGTAACCAAGGAGAAAGAGGCTTGTTTCCCCATTCCCAACAAGCTTTGCAAGGCATGTGCTGCTGATCACCCAACCAAAGGAGGATTTGACGTCAGAACTATGGTTGTATTCTTCTTTGTTTATCAATAATAATAGACGACTATCATTATGGTTCCACTCTTATTGTCTTTGTAATGATGATTGAGTTATATCCTTTCTGACTGATAGATATTTGCATCTATTGGATTTTATGCTTGTATTTGTGTCATTCTTTGCATGTGCATGTGTCTGTTCATGAGGATCGTGGGGATCGTGACCAGCCGGAGCAAAGGAACGGGAGCGACGAATCTTCTACAAGTACTAGCGTTGGAATCCAGGTAGGCCCTCATCATCAGTCTTTGATTTGCAATTAGGAATCTGTGTGTTAGTGTTGTTCGATTGTTGCTAGACCCCATTTGGGCTAGTAGGGATCGCCTCTGTCCGCAGAGGGGATTTACCTCCACAACACCAACTGTCCTTTTACAAAATGTGATTTGTTACTTATGGTATCTTTCAATTAGAATACCACGGGTCAATTCCATGGGTGAATGAATACCATGGATGGATGTCACAATACCACGGGTTAATTCCATGGGTGAATGAATACCATGGGTGGATGTCACAATACCATGGGTGAATAAATACCATGGGTGGATAAATACCATGGGTGGATGCCATTTACAATACCATGGGTGGATGAATACCGTAGATTGATGCATTTTCCATTCAGATCATTCCTCCCTCCTTAAGATGCAATGGTCTCCATTGCATGAAGCTCCCTCCTACGAAGCCTTTGTTAAAATGAAGAGCCATTGAAAATAAGGGTTTTATGTGGTTAACCCATAACCATGATGAACAAAGATTCGAGGATAGAGATACCCTGTAATGCTTGTGACCAACTATGATAATGACAGTGTTTGGCCTAGCAAATGGACTTCGATGAAGTGTGGGTTTGTGGATGACCCATAACCATGATGAACGAAGATCCGAGGATAGAGATACTTATAATGCTTGTGACCAACTATGATACTAACAGTGTGCAACCTAGAAAATGGACTTCGATGAAGTGTGGGTTTGTGGATGACCCATAACCATGACAAATGAAGATCTGAGGATAGAGATACCCTGTAATGCTTGTGACAAACTGTGATACTAATAATGTGTGGCCTAGCAAATGGGCTTCGATGACAAGGATTTTGTGCGGTTGACCCATAACTGCGATGTTGGTTGTTGATGAAGTAGCAAAAGCCTACATAGCCTAGGGTGGGAGGGCACGTCTCCAAATAACCCAAGCCGAATGCTGCTATGCTGAAACTGATGAATGTGAAGCAGGTGCCTACTAAAGTGGAGTGGGAGGGCACGTCTCCAACGTGAACCCATTTTGAATGCTGCTCCAGAATTAAAATGGACATAACTCAGTCAATATAACTCAAAATATTTATTATAACATGTTTTTGGAAGCAGAGGGACCTTTTTTGATATTCCCATGTGTTGGAAATCCTTATCTGGATATTCTAGAATTTCATATTCGCACTGCAATTTTTTCGCTGCCATAAAAGTTCTGAAAAAAATAGTTGATTTTAAATCAACGATATCTCCCACATCTGAACTCCAATTCGACCTTTTTTTTTTTTAATTGGGTGATTTTTCAAGAGGAGCTCAAATATACAACCATTTTTTTGAAATTATGCACAAAATGTTCAAGAAATGATAGGAGAGTCACCATCCACTAGTTGTCGTCAGAAAAAAATTCTACAACATAACTGATTTTAAATCAACGATATCTCCCTCATCAAGACTCCGATTCGGTTGATTTTTTTTTGTTTGAATTTTTGTATTTTTTCACAAGGAATATAGATATAGTATTTGTTTTTGTAAATATTGTACCAAATGTTTCAAATATGATCTGAAAACTTGCCGCCCAAAAAAAATTCCTGCAAAAAAATGAAAAAAAAGAAGAAAAATTCTTCCTGCTTGGCCCAAGAAAGTGCTCTGTGGAGGTCGGAGCACGTGCCTAAAGTTTGTTGAATATTGCTGCAAAAATTTGAAACTGAAATATGCATGAAACCTTCATTCCCATGGAATCATAACTTGCTCCGATACCACTGATCCGAATCTTGGGGTGAGGCATCCAAGATTTGAAAAATTGAAATGCCAGAAGAAAAAGAGGAGAATTCCCAATAAACCAAACCACAAAGAAACTTTTTTATTAAAAGAATAATAACTGTAAGGATTACATTATGGTGGAGCAACTGTCCTTTTACAAAATATGACTTGTTACTTATAGTATTTTTCAGTTACAATACCACGGGTCAATTCCATGGGTGAATGAATACCATGGGTGGATGTCACAATACCACGGGTTAATTCCATGGGTGAATGAATACCATGGGTGGATGTCACAATACCATGAGTGAATGAATACCATGGGTGGATGTCAAAATACCATGGGTCAATTACATGGGTGAATGAATACCATGGGTGGATGTCACAATACCATGGGAAAATACCATGGGTGAATGAATACCATGGGTGGATGTCACTTACAATATCATGGGTGGATTCCATTTACAATACCATGGGTGGATGAATACCATAGATTGATGCCATTTTCCTTTTGGATCATGGGGTTGGCACTACGTGCTATGCCCACACGATGGTGGGGTACGCATAAGGATAGTTTTGCTGGATGGCGAGATTATAGGAGAATGATAAAGCTATGATTTGGGAATGCTAATACCAGAATGACTAAAAAGTATAATGGGAAGGATGATCCGAGCGATCACCTGGGAAAATGGACTAAGGCATGGGGAACAGAACTGCAACCCAAATGGGTACACATATTTTTTCATACCTTGGATATGATTCCCATGGACTGGTACCTTGAAACAGAGCACCGCCATGGCACACGGAATGAGATGTATTGAAGGAAGGTTTCTTATTGACTTTCATCTTTGAAGACGAATTTTCAAGCATCGATGAAGTGCTGCAAGAAATTAAAGTGGTTATATTCAGAACACCAAATGAACCTATGGAATGGACCCAACCAGATTGGAGCACCTAGTTGTGCCATGCATTGGAATGCTATAATGTGACCAATGAAGAGGAGGAAGAAGACCCGAGGAATATCAATATTCCAGAGATAGAAGGGAATCGCGTAGTCGAAGGCCCACAAGTAGAGAACTCAGACATCTCCGCACATTTGAAAATGAAGCAAGTAAACATTGGCACTAAAGAAGAACCAAAGTTCGCAAATATTGGAGACTATTGGGACAACGCTATAGTAGATAAAGTTGTTGAATTACTTTGTGAATACCAGGATCTCTTTCCACATAGATTTAGAGGGCATAATTGGTGATTTGGGCGTTATGAAGATCACATTGAAGCCAACCGTGAAGCATATTAAACAGAGGTCGTATCACCTTAACCCTAAGTATAAGGAAAAAGTTCGCCAAGAGCTGGAGAAAAATGCTAGAGGCAAGCATCATAGAACCTGTTGAAAAGTATGATTGGGTGAACCTGATGGTGGTCCAAGAGAAGATGAAAAAGGGTGAAATAAGGATTTACGTAGATCTGTGGAAGCTTAATGGTGCCTGTGTTCATGATCCATTTCCGACATCGTTTACAGATGAAGTGTTAGACAATGTTGGAGGGAAGGGGCCTATTCCTTTAATGATGGGTTTTCTTGGTATCATCAAATTAAGATTATCCAAGAGGATAGAAGCAAAACTACCTATGCAACAAAGTGGGGTTGCTTTCAGTACACTATTATTCCATTTGGATTGAAGAATGCACCTACAATATTTTCTCATGTAGTCATAACAACGTTCAAAGAATTCATTCATAAGTTCCTGGAAGTGTATTTTGATGATTGGATGATGTTTGGCTTGGTGAAGTGCCATGTAGAAAGTATGCGCCTTATGTTGGATACATGTTGAAGATACCAAATAGCATTGAATTTGAAAAATGTATATTCTGTGTTCCTTTTGGGATCTTGTTGGGTCATGTTGTGTGCAAACAAGGATTGATGGTTGACCCTATAAAGATTGCGGTGATTGTGAACTTTGAGGCCTGTAGGAATGTCAAGCAGCTGTGTGTGATGCTGGAACACACAGGATACTATAGAAAATTTGTCAAAGCTTATGCTCAAATTACCGCACCCATGGAAAAACTGTTAAAGAAGGATGAGACATTCTGTTGAGATGAAGAATGTTAGCGCAACTTAGATGTGTTGAAAGAAAAGATGGTAATTGCGCCAATCTTGGTATTTCCTGATTGGAAACAAGAGTTTCATGTACATGTGGATGCTTCTTACATTGTGCTAGGTGCAATGCTAACTCAAGCAGGCGAAAGAGAAATGGACCACCCTATAGCCTTCGCTAGCAGGAAGTTACTAAAGGTCGAGAAAAATTATTCAATGACTGATCACTAATGGTTGGCCATGGTCTATGCGATGCAAAATTCATGCATTATTTGTTGGGAATATATTTCAAGATGTATACAGATCATTTTGCCTTAAAATACCTGGTCAACAAGCCTGTTTTGGGGGGAAAGAATTGCAGATGGCTGTTATTATTTTAGGAGTATGACTTTGAAGTCATTGTGAAGTCGGGGAGGTTGAATGCTGGACCAGACCATCTGTCATGAATTGAAACAGGTAAAGAACCCAATAATTTGGAGGAAGGGTTGCCTGATGCACAACTCTTTGCTGTACGTGTAGATGATAACAATTTTGTTGATATTATTCACTTCTTAACTACAGGGATAACACCTGAAGGATATACAAATCAACAGAAGAAAGAATTAGTAGTGCACGCATTCGATTTTTTGGTCATTGCTCGACATTTGTACAAAATGGGTGTAGATGAAATATTGCAGAGTTATGTGCCGAACTTTGAGCATGATAGTATCCTCGTTGAGGCTCATGGAGGAGCTGCGAGAGGCCATTATGTAGGAAAAGCAACCGCGTAGAAGATTTTGCACGCAGGACTATGGTGGCCAACATTGCACAAGGATTCCAAAGCATTAGTACGACATGTGATGCATGTCAAAGGACTAAAAAATTGTCTCAAAGGGACGAACTACCTCTACATCCTCAGGTCTCTTTACAGGCATTTGAGAAATGGGCAATCAACTTTATTGGTCCAATTCAACCATCTGGAAGGAAAACAAGTGTGCACTACATGATCACTGCGACAAAATATTTGACTAGATGGGCGGAAGCACAACTAGTAAAGGACTGTAGAGGGGCTATGGTTTCAAAATTCTTGTTTGAACATGTCTTAACGAGGTTTGGATGCTTGAAGCTTTTGATGAGTGACAGGGGTACGCACTTTCTAAATGAAACAATTAGCGCCCTTACAGAGGAATTCCAGATCTACCATCATAAGAGTACACCGTATCACCCATAGGCAATTGGGAAAGTTAACGCTTTTAACAAAATTTTGGAGAATGCGCTAACAAAGATCTATAATGCACATTAGAATGATTGGGATTTGCACATACCTGCGATGCTATGACAACCTGTAAGAAGCTGGTAGGACAAACGCCGTTTAGATTAGTCTATGGGGTTGAAGCAGTGATGCCTATGGAATGCATTGTGTCAAGTCTATGCATAACAACTTTGACGGATATGGTGGATCACGAGGCCTTGGAAGAATGACTCGCGCAACTCATGGAGCTAGAGGAGGACCAAGTTTTGGTAGGATTCCACCAACAAGTCTAATAGGAACGCAAAAAAACATGGCATGATCACCATATCAAGATTCACATATTTAGGATAAATGATATTATGTTATTATATGATACTAAGTTCACTAAATTTCTGGGTAAATTTCAGATGCATTCATTAGGGCCATGTATTGTCAAGGAAATTACAGATGGTGGTGCAGTTCAACTTGCGAAGCTGAATGGGGAGCCTTTCCCGGGAAAAGTGAATGGGAGCAGATTAAAGTTGTATACGGGGGATCCTGCGCAATGACTATATGGCAACAAGACAGTCTTGGTGCACCAAGTAGTTGCAAGGGAGAGTGGGACTATAAACTTCACTACTCGATTTGAAGGACAACATAGCAAGCACGTTGCACGAAGATTGACGGGGATGCACCAGATGAAGCTGTGCTCATGATGCTGCGCGAGAGGGAAAGGTACTGCGAAACCCAGAAGGAAAATGACCATTCGAGTTACTATTCATGATGGGATGGACAAAAAGCGGTTAATGGGAGTGAGGAGGTGGCAATTAAGGAAAAAATATTTAAATATCTACCACCAAAGCAACATTTATTATCAGAATTTGGGGGGAATGGTTAGATTTGAATTCAAATCCCCCTATAAATTGAGCATGCTGGTCATGGAACACTCTTCATTATGAGAATTGCTAGAGCATTTTTTTGTCTGTCGTATATGAGTAAATAATTTTGGGAAGAATTTGTGACACAACCTTCCTTTGCAAACTGTTCTACAACAACTCGAGAGCTATTTATTTAGATAATGACTTCCACTAATCCTGCTGAAGTCCTCAATTCAAAAGCAACTATATCCGACGTGCCGGGTCCTGAAGAATCTAGTATGGAGACTACACCTGCTGTGCCCACAATGCTGAGGTCACCTAGGCTAAAACAAATGGTGACAAAAGAAAAGAAGCCCGTTATGAAAGAAAAGTAGCGAGCTGCGTAGGAAAAACAAAAGAAGCTGGTGTTGGTGTGAATCTCACAATAGACGCATACCGAGCCACAACCAAAGCAGAAAAAGGAACAAAAAGAGAAAGTAGTGGATTTAGAGGAAGAGGAGTACCAAGACATTAAAGAATTCGATGCCAAGGGCATCAAGCCTATCTCCATGTTACTTGAATACATCCCTCTACAGAAGGGAAAAACTAATGTGACCAAGGACCCTGATTTGAGAAAATTCGAGGTATCCACTACCCTACTGCCAAAGCAGGTCACAGTTGAAGGCCCTAATCTTGTGCGTATCCCACTATTGAAATTGGAGGACTGGGACATCATGGATCTAGACAAATTTCTGCATATGGCGACCCATAAGTATATGATGAAGATATACTACGACGACACATGAGCCACACAGTTAGAACCCGTGAAGTGGGTTCACGACGTTGAGTAGTCGGGGATGATGAATACGTTATTAGTACCACATTATCACTACTCCCCTATCAATATGGTCTATGTGCGCCAGCTCCTCGCGCTGGTGCACGATGGGATTCTGTGGCTCGGGCAGCCTATTTCGATAACAGATATGATGATCTACAGGGTAACAAAGTTGCCCCATAAAGGAGCAGACCTTGCCAAGGAATTTGCAGGAAAACCAGGGGAAAAGGAGCTAGCTGATAAGATGAAAAAGGAGTACGGTCTCGTGAAGAAGTCACAAGGATACTCCATCTTGTCAATACAAGACCAAGCAATCCAGTTCTGCCTAAATCCTTGCTGGAAAGATCATGCAAAAGTGTCGTGTGGACGGATTTTTGGTGTTAGTTGTATCACTTGCTGCATAGTGCGTGAAGGGCGTGCAATACAATTGGTAGAGGTATATCTTCCAGGAGTTCCTCGTGAACTGCAAAGAAGCCCAAGAAGATAACAAGTCATTTCATTACGCTTGGCTTATGCTGTCGATTGTCTTAGTTGCACGGAGGTTACCGGAGGATAGCTAATTTCCTCCGCATAAGGATGAATTTCTTGAGGTTGCGAGGTTCACCTTGCTTTGGGTCACAAAGGATGCAATGCGCATTAAAGAAACAAATATTTTTTGGGTCCTAATGGAGATGGACCTTTGGATGGTAATTAATCAATGACTAAGGTTTTCCCCAACCTTTTTTGGGAAATTGACAGCCTACATGGAGTCAAGGCTGATTTTCACAACGTCTCGATCCGTGTGCTGAAGGACCTCGAAGGAACGTGGCATGTGCTGCCTTATATAGTGTCCGAGATGGATGTACAAAAAGTCATAGGATATTGGCCATCGGAGTGGTGCGATCCTACAACGCTGGAGGTGGGAACTAGGAAAGGCATAGAGATCTCTACTGCATAGAAGTGAAAGGAAGCCGCTGAGAAAGCTATGCGTACATTGGCCGAACAAAAGAAGAAGGAGGCTGCTAAGGCAGTTGCAGAGAAGCCTCGTTTGGAGGAGGAGTGTGCTGCTAAAGCATAGGCAGAGAGAGAACATAAGGATGTGGAGGAGAGTGCGAACTTTTCTATGCACCGCACTGAAGAGCAAGAAATTTTAGAGGAGGGTGGAGGAGGCAGTGAAGAGAAGAGCACTCCATTCATTATGAAGAAACACAAACAAGAAAAAATGGGTGGCCAACGAAAGAAGCATAAGTCTGACAAGCAGACACATCTGAATCCCATGGTGCTGATAGAAGATGATCTCGATGAGATCGACAACAAGATCCGAGACACAACAATAGAGGTGTTGCAACAATTTGAGCACCAATACATGTAGACGCTAGGAAGAGTCCAGATGGATTTGTGCGAGTTGCTGGTCCAGGTGAACAGGATTCAAGTGGATGTAGGAAAGGCGAGCGGCATGCAAGCGAGCCTGACGTAGGGGTGTAGCACTATCATGGAGATTGAATGGCCTCTGGATCTGTTGTTGCGGTTGTAACACCCTCCAAAATTTTGCCTTAGCTTATTTTGGAGCCTCCCTACCAACTTTCATAGCAACTTGCCTTGATTTCTCAAGCCTCAAGCTTTAGTATCTTTCTTGCGCAAAGGTAGCATATCGATCACAATTTGATCTTTTCCCTTCACAAGTTGCTCATTCGGGATTGGTCTAGCTATAGGCTGAGCAACTTCCCAGTGAAATTTGTGCATTTTTGGAGGGAAACCAGCCTCTCCCTCTAGGAATTGCGCAATTCCCTTTGACAGCTTGTTAATCTAATGGATTGTGCAATCCTGTGAGCCAACCCTCCCAGCAGGAATTACGTAATTTTTCTCATCAACTGGCAGTTCAGCCTAGGATTTGCACAAATTTGGGCAACAATCAACTGTTGGGTGTAGAAATTGCACAATCCCCTTGGGCAGTCAGCCCAACTGACAGTCAGGAATGCACATTTTTCTCCACCAGTCAAGTAGTCGCTTGCATATGTAGCTAAGTTTACCGGTTTCCTCCGGGATCGAGAAAAACATATTTTCATGCATAGGCTACTTCTCCCAAGGCATCATGCAAAGGAATCCCTTGTTTTAGGGATCTATGTTTAGTAGTTGGAGGTTACATGCAAGGAACAATTCAGGAACCTCCCTCCAAGTGTCGCTTCCCCTAGATTTGTGGCACGCACACTACAACCTCAATGTCATCAAAACTCATCAACCAGATGCTGTAGAGCTCATTCCTCACATCAACCTTGTAGATCTAACATCCCACATCACATCTAGGAGCAGTCGGCACATTCAACTCAATTGTTTTGGGGTAAGCTTGCTTCCCATGCCTTGTGCTACATTTTTGTTGTTTTTTCTGTATTTGCTTGTGTGAGTGCTGTTTTCTTGATTTCTTTGAATGCCTTCTATTGTTTACATACATTCTAGCTTATTCTAGCTTTGTTTCAATTTTCGGTGCTATCTCACCACTGTCGCATGCATGAAACTGCTTTGCACGAACGTTCACCCAACCAGCGAACGACCTCACCCACATGCATGTTGATCTGTTTGCTCAATATTCCCTTCATGTTTTTCATGCACTATTTATCACTTCTGCTATCACTTAGTGTCACCATGCATTTCATCGACTTACTTGCTTTCAGTTGCCCGTTGGCGAGTCGGTCCAACCTTGGCACGGTCTCTCCTTCACCAAGGCTGCATTGTGCAATCTGGATAAGGAAGGCTCACCTTCCTCTCCAGATTTGGGCCTTCTGGCCCATTACTAGCCTCTTGGATTGAATTTTGCATTTCTGGAGGTCAGTGGTTACTTGGCCCAAAAATTTGCGCAAACTTGTCCCTGGGCCAACAGTGTTTCCCAGCTGGAATCACGCATTCCATAATCCCAGCAACCAAATGCCCAAATGGATTACATTTTTCATTTCCAATAGTCAATTAGTCTCCTAGTAGCCCGGACTATGCCTTGTGCAGTATTGGCAGTGGGTCTTCCGACCGAAATTGCACAACCTTCACGATCATTCACCCAAGTATGTTGCAAGTTAGTTCTCATGTTCATTTTGGTTTTCAACTGACAGATTGCTTGATATGAGTGTTGATGTGTGTCCAGGTATCACAGGTGTTCATCTGCCTCTCAGCAGTATAGGTACAATGGTTTCCAAGGGAGCATATATGATGACACCATTCAGAGCATTCTCGGGGATGCAGTCGATCAAGTGTCCATGGGCTTACCTACTCACGAAGAGATCAAGTTGTTCATGGACAAGGGCATCAAGCAACAACATCATAGTAGAAACATCATGAACAACAACTGAAGGTAGCATATAAAATGTAGCGAACATAATGAATGCAAGAGGAAGGCTATTGACAACATAGAGTTGGAGCAAAGTTGCAAGATCAAGCATATCCACTGATAACCAAAGCAAATTTGGAGACTCAGGCTATGAAGTGATGGTGTGACATGAAGATTGCGTGAAGGCAAAAGATGGAACAAAGAAGGAGTTGCATGTGCTGAAGCAGCAACTTAGGAAGAACATGAAGCTACATAGATAGTCCAATGAGTTGCAATAGGAACAAGAACAAAAATGGGCGCAACATGCACTCATAGATGAAACTGCACCAATACAAGTTAATGATCCATCCCAGTAGCTAACACAGAGCAAACATGGTGAGCAGTGTTGTTGATCACATGCAAAGGATCTAGTAGCATGCATGTCATTCATGCACATGCAATCCAACCCATTCAACACACTCACTAAGGCAAAGACAAGAAACAAGTCCAATTGGGGTTGAACATGCACTTCAACAAGTTGGTGTAAATGACCACCAACACACACTTGAAGATCAGGATGGACACTATGCATCATTGTGGTTCCGATTAAACCATACCCAAGAAGACCATGTGCATGTTAGTAGACGAGTTTGATGAAGGGGCCAAACCAATGCACCGATTGCAATGGAGGCAAGAGTTCGCTTCAGTAAGATGTCACCATGAGGTGCATGCATGCCATCACGGACGACCAAGCTTGGCATCAGCTCACCAACTACACCATCACAAGCATGTCAAAGAGTTGGTCTCACCACAACGGATCGAGTGTTAGTGATGCCTTGTAAGGCTTGCTCAAGCCATGTTGTCTCACATGAGTACATCTGCATTGTAATGTTGAGTCATGTCAAGTGTAAGTCGAGTGTTAATAGTTGGATGTAGCAGTCATAGAGTAGGTGAAGATTCATGAGGGTAGGTGAACTGTCACAAAGGGGAATGCCAAGGGTCACACCACCCTTTTCTATAAATAGTCCCTCATAACTCATTGCAGAGGCTTTTGGTCAGCCAAGCTTCTACTAAGACTATCTTGAAGAAGACTTAGATAGTATTGTAACGCGCCTTGGCTTCTCCACTGCACAGAGCTAGTACATCTCTTTAGAGGAGCAGGCAGATGTGGCTGTAACATTCTACTGATAGGGCTAGTAGGTTTACATGGTGTATTGTATGATTATGACTTACACTTCTTTATATAATAAAGCCAACACATTTTCATGCCTATGTTGTTATTGTAGTTGGACTAGTCCAATTGCTTTAATGATGTATGTTGTTTAACTTACGTACTTGTGTATGAACTGATTCACATGAAATTATATGAATCTTGTTGTTAATGTGTTGCATATGTTGTTAATGTTATCAACATCCGTGTAGATTGCTCTGCCAGAAATCAGACGGACCTTTCTTTGAACCTTGTTATATCAACCATCACGCTTGTCTCAGACTGATCCGTGAGTGCTATTCATGTTATCTTACCTTGTATGTTGTGATTGCCACATCCGTGTCGATTGATTTGCCAGAAGCTGTGCATGTCCTTTGTGTTGTGTGTTCCTAGCAGAGTTGGGACTGATCCCTTTCAACTTAGAGCTCACCTTCACCTTCCTCTCCCTTTGAAGTGTTGGAACCTCTCATACTCATTCCTTGAGTCACTGATCAGTCACACCCTTGCTACTGATAGAGTTATCTTACTTGCCTCTATGCAACATCGTGGTCAAGGCATTCCCTTACAACCCATTGCTGGGATTCCTACACCAAACAGTTTGAGGTCTAATTGGGACTTCTTACCAGGGATATCCCCTTGACATGTTGGTGGGTCCAACACCATCAACAGGATCTTAGAGTCTTTCCTTTACCAAAGGGGTCAGTCTGCGTGGAATCAAATGAGGATCACGCGGTGCTCCACACAGTAAAATATATGGGACTGAACCTTGACACACTACCACTCGAGTCTCTTCATGTGCTACATTAGGGCACCTTAGATGAGTCGAAGATCAGAGAACAACACGTGCTCACTGTCGTTAGTGAGTTTAAAGTCAACAACGAGCATCTATTTGCTAAAAAAACTCAGGCATTGAAGGAACTGGAGGAGTTGCAGACACAACACCAGAACCTGGTAATAATAATTGAGTAGGCCTGCAAGTCCGTGCTTGAACTGAATATTCCCAACGATGTAGATGCTTCAGTTAAAGTGAGGAAATTGGCTACCGTAGTGCGCAAGTCAAACGAAAAGGTCAATAAGGTTACTTTTGATCTTTGGATGCAAATAGCTAAGCTGTAGTTGAGGTTGCAGCCGACCACACCGCCGACGGTTCAAGAACAAAGAGGTGTGGCAATAAAAGAATCCATGGCTCAGCTCAAGGTCATAATTCAAGGTTGTGACTAGCTTTTCATTAAGGGAATGGGCCTATGGGATACACTATAGGAGGATCCTACGTTGTAGTAGTTGAACATAGAAATTAGGAAAGCACAACAGTAGTACGATGAGATCAATACGATCACACGGACGTTGGCTCTAGTCCAATGCTTCGTGCACTTGCCGGAAGGAAAATAAAAATTTATGCAGGTCAGGAGTTGTAGAAAAAGTAGTCCTTGCTCAGAGCCTGACTTGAGCCTTAGACAAAGGAAGCCTTCCAGTTGTCACAAAACATTCATGAGAAGCTGAAGGAAATGAAGCAGACACAAAGGACTATGCAACTTGCATTAGAGGGGCCAACCACAGAGAAATTGGTCCAGGAGGTACAACAAGCAACAAAACAAAGTACTGAGAACCTTTAAGCATGACCAAGGCGTTTAAAGAACTCTCTAGAAAGTGGAATAACCATCTCAGTGACTCAAGGGCGAGTCACGATCTTTGTGTTGGGGCCCTGTTGGGATGGGGTCCCCAGGGGTAGTATTGAATTAAAATTAGTCATTTTTGTAAATAATTTTGTAAAATATGTAAAGCTGCTACGATATGTGGATGTAAAGAACGTAGATGAATAAGAGTCAAAGGGGCTTAGCCCCCTGTTTTGGTTAAATTTTTGAGTCAATTTTGAGATTCACCAGTGGTTTGTGGACAATGGGATTTTATTGAAAAGTCTATAAATAGTTTAGTGTTAGCGAGTCTTGGAAGTAAGTTTTGATAGAGATCTGAGTGAATTGAAGATTTTTATTTCTTGGGCAAGAGCTAAGGCAGGAAGACTTTGCTTCCCGCGCTTAGGTAGAGAATGGAGGGCTCCGTAGATGAATCCGTGGAGGCCTGGGTAGAGTCTGCGACTGAGTTCACAGACCCCTGCAACTATGTGCTCAGGGTAGGAGAGTCTATAATCGATGAACTGGAGATCAATAAAGAAGGCTTTTTGAAGAATTACTATGTATTTTCATAAAATCTGTTTATGTTATATTTCGATGATTGAATGATGTGTTTTATGAAATAATGATTGAATGCTACGCGACTTTATTGAATTTATCTTAATAATGTATGAAATGAATACTTAGCCACTTCCCGAAGTTATAGGCCTTTTCTCTTACGTTTTCTAACGAATTAAGTAGATCTACGTGTTACACAAAAATATCGTCACCTTGATTATTTGCAGTCGGTGTAGGTCTATCACCACCTATACCAGCTTCCTAAGAAAGTCTCAAACCTCATCTCTTCAGAACAAGCTTTAGAAATGAGAGAAAGACATCAAAAAAGCAATGTAACTCTGGTTCCACACTTTCTCTCGCTTTTGCCTGTGGGCCCGCACCTTTTGTTGAGGATGTCCGCGTACTTATACGCTCTGTATGTAAAGGGGAGGGTGCGTACCCCTGTGAAAGTCAAAAGGCACAATTTTTATCTTAAAAAACTCATCTTGGGTTAATTCTAGAGGTTTCTAGAAGCATTTGTTACGTGGATTGTTCGCTCCAAGTGGTTCATGCATCCCATCATAGGAGGAACTAATCCCTTGTTGAGAGGAGCTATCCCTTTGAAGGAGGACTCTATCCCTTTGAAGGAGGAGCTGGTAACTGATCTCCATTGCACTATAAATTGAGGCATTTGGTCAGTGGCCAGGGAGGTTAGAAGCTGAACTTTTGAGGGTAAATGCTAGTGAAATCAAGACTTCCTATTTGAGCTTAAGAGGAGAGATCACATACCTTTTTGGCCCCATTAGGGAGTGAGTGAAGCTTGTCAAAGTAGAGGAGACTTCTTGTTGGACCTTGGAAGGAGCTTGTATAGCGTCAAGGCAAAGGTTGTAAGGTTCTTTTCTTTTGAATTAATACAATCAAGCTCATTTTTCTCAACAAGTATCTTATGCTATTTGTTTCATGGACTCCTTGACTTTCATGTTAAATATGTTTTATAATATTGGATATTCAGGTGCTATTTAATCATTTTCCTTGTTTGTGCTTGTAGGTTTGCGACGAAGGAACTTACTTGGATCAAAGGAGCGAAGGCATCTCCAAACTTGCGTTGGACATGATGTAGGCCCTTAAACCCATTTGTTTGCCATTATTTATAAAGCGCATTTAGAGGAAGATAGTGTCTGGTTAGTTTGTTTGTCATTAGGTCTTCATTAGATTCTAGGAAGGTCTGTCTTGTCCGCAAGATCGACTAATTCTGCGTGACAAATAGAAAACCCCAAGCCTTTGTTAAGGACATTAATTGTCTCCAAACTTAATTATTGTGATGATAGATTGAACACCTTTCTCCTTAGTTCAATACTTGGGTTGAGGTTGTTTCTCCTGTTATAATCATTACTCTTATTTACTTTCCATGTATTGTGATCTCGGTTGTTAATATTAGTGTCAAAAATATTGAAGTTTCTTTGGTTTCTCTCATAGTTGCATGCTTTGGTATCCAATTAAATTAATTTATTAATAATTTCTTTGTTATCAATACTTTCGATGCTGATATTCTGATTAATAATGTCTTCTATATCAATGGATTTGATGTTGCTACTCTTATTAATGTCTTCATTCTTGATTCTTTCGATATTGCTACCTTCTTTATCATTTCTCTCATTTGTAATGAAAAAGTTTCTTTCGATTTCGATGCTCCTGAAGTTATTTCCTTCTCCATCGATGTTGTGTTCAATGTTGTTGCCTTTGATTTTTCTCATTTCATTTTTATTGAAGTTATTGTATCTATCTCTATTATTAATGGAGTTATTTATGTTGTTGATGCTACCTTCACTATTCATATTAATGATGTTGCCCAAGCTATCCAAAATTGCTACTTACCCCATCATCCTTAGATAGTTTGTTAACCTCATCCTTTATTTCATTTTTTCTCTCATTTATGTTAATTCCTTCTTCTACGCTAACTACATGTTTAAATTCATTCTCTTTTTTCTAGAGTTTCATGGAGATATCAATTCTTATAGAGGTCTTCTCATATTCATCTTTATCCTTGATTAAGATTCTAGGGATGTTAATTGAATCTGTTAGGTTTACGGTGGTACTTCTTTCACAAGGAATGACTACACTATTACTAAGATAGCTTATATTTTTAATACCCATAGATTGAAATTATTCTATGGAAGGATTCAAACTAATCCCTAGTCTATTAATGTTTGTAACACCGATATTGCAGCTATAGATGCACAAAATGTTATGGTAGCAAAAAAACTCTTTACTTACGCTAAGTGCAGTAGTTACATGTATGCATGCATTATCTAACTAAACTCACATTAATTCAACAAACTGTTTGAAATAATCTAACTGGACTTGACTCAGTTAACTGAGCAAACTAATTACAACTCATCCTTATCTCTTTAACTAATGGATAAATTCCTCAATTAATGGAGAAACTGTTGCATGTTCCCACATAAACTTCATGTTTGATTTTCCTTAACTAATTAACTCAAGATGAATTAATTAATTATTTTACAAATAGCTACTAAGATCAGATTCGAATTTTACTTCACTATTTTAGTTTAGGGATTGACTAAAATAGGAAGGTATCCCAAAATGCTATTTATAGAATGTTATTTTTAACACTTCCATTTTTCATTCCTTGTTTCTATGTTCAACACTAGTTGAACTACTATTTATAGCAGTGCTATTTTTAGCATTTCTTGTTTCTATTTTCAACACTCCCTCTCAACAAGAAAGGGATTATCAGTAACCCCAATCTTGTCTCTGTGGAACTTGAACTTGCATTTTGACAAAGCTTTCGTCAAAATATTTGCATCCTGTTCATCGGTCGAAACATACAACAACAACATGATCCTCTTGACCACAGAATCTCGAAGATGGTGATACGAGATATCAATGTGCTTGGACCTATCATGAAAAACTGGATTCTCAGAGAGTTTGATACAACTCTAGTTATCGTAGTAGATCACTGTAGGATCCATCCTTTGACCAAACAATCCCACTAGAATCTTCTGCATCTAAATGGCCTCACATGCAACCTAACTAGCAACCATGTATTCATCCTCTGCTGAGCTAAGTGCAACTGATCTTTGTTTCTTGATGTACCATGACACTGTAGCTAAACCAAGGTTGAATATTCCTCTAGAAGTGCTCTTCTAGTATGATGGACTCCCTGCCTAATCAGCATCTGTAAAGCCCTAAAGCTTCACTCCCTCTGTCCATCTGTACCACAATCCAGACTTAGATGTGCCTCTAAGGTATCTCAGCACATGCTTTGTTGCCTTCCAAAATAGCTTGGTAGGCTAAACCATAGCTTAACTCAGCTGGTTCACTGCAAAGCATAAGTTGGGTCATGTGTTCACTAGATACATAAGTGGACCCACCATCTACTGAAAAACAGTAGTAGCTACTACCTCACTTGAAGTAACATCCTCCTTTCTCCAGTTCCCAGCTAGAGGAGTCTACATGGGCTTGCACATCTCCATGTGAAAGTGCCTGAGTATCTCATTGACATACTTGTCTTGAGACACAAATACTTCACCTCTTTCTACCACACCTCCATGCCTAGAAAGTAATGCATAAGGCCCATTTCCTTCATCTCGAACTCTCTTGCAAGTTCCTCCTTGCAAGACTGTATCAGCGGATCATCACTTGTCAAAATCAGATCATCGACATAAAAAACAATGATCAATGGTTTTTCTTCTACCATGATGTGGTAAAGGTTCACATCTGCTTCACTCTTGGTGAATCCCAAACTAGTGAAATAGTTGCGGATCTTGGTGTACCAAGCACGGGGTGCTTGCTTTAGCCCATACAAAGCCCTCTTGAGTCGGCACACATGGGACTTACGATCAAAGGTCTCAAAACCCTATGGCTTCTTAATGTACACCTCCTCATCAATATTCCTGACCTGAATTGGATCCTTGAAGATTATCATAGTTCTATCACTATTTCAAATTATGTCAGACTCCAAAATCTTGTAAACAATGGGCTATGAGGAAGGATCTCTTGACAGTGGCAGTTGTAGCTAGCACGGAACAACGAGGACCCTCAGTCAAAGAGCGCTAATTGTTGGCTCATGGAGACCGCACAGTGGTGCAAACTAGAAAATAGGGATTCCAGATCAGAAAACAGAGGCCATTTCTAATATGCTATAGGGGGTCAGAGCACTAATCGTGTATCGTAGGATAAAAACCTCAGAGAAGGAAAAGCCTCGACACCTGGTCATGTGAAAAATAGGGAAAACCATGCGGAAATACCTGATACGTTAGAAGGCGGGTCCTGCGCTCAAAACCGGTGGAATATCGAAGGCATTTCAGGTGGTAAGCGGGTTTAGCAAAGGACCAAGTGATGCCATACACTGAATGACATGTGTCCACTAGATGAGAGAGAAAACTGCTCTCATTGCAGGGAAACGTTGAGCAACTCACCCGTGCAATAAAAGCAATGACCATAGGATCTGGAGGCGAGGCCCTAGATCAATAGCAGATATTGCACCCAACGGGAGACTAGATTTGACCGAAGAATAAGCTAAGGCATATGACATTTGGGGTCCGACATGACCGATGAGTTGGCGGATGAATCATTTCATGGAATAACTGAAATAATGACCGTTCAAGGAAGAGCTGACGCCCAATTCATAAGGAGACAAGTGGCCACCTTTCTGTGAAATGTTACACAATGGCAATGACACAGAAGCAGGGAATTCTAATGGACAAAGGCAGGCAAGTGAAGAGATGGAAGAGGAAGCGAACAGTCACGGGATAGATTGGCTTTAAGCCATGAACAAACAGAGAACAGAGAGAGATAGAATAGAGAGTGAAGCAAGAAGCAGAGAACAAAGAAGTTGACCTTACCTGCAGAGCTAACGCAACATCAAATAAACAGAACCAAGAAGGATTGAGAGGTTCAAGCAATCCCTGTGAGGATATCGGTTGGGAACTGAGTACCAAATTGGACTCATCCCATTAAGACCAGTTGAGGTCGAGACTTGGTAAGAGGGGATTTTGTGTACTCTAGTGGCTTGGGGAATCCAAGTACCACGCTACTAAGCATCATCTATTCCAGGAGACTCAAAATGAGCTCCTCATTGTAAAAAATCTGCTTAAAGACACAATAGAAAAGGCCACCACTGAAATTTGGACCAGGAGACGTAGCCTAGGAGGATTGGGTGAAGTCCTTATTAAATTATTGTGTTTTGCATTTGCTTGCTGTGTTTCTCTTACTGTTTTCCAATGCATATGTATTTCACAATCTTATCGATCCATTACTTAAAATAACATAAGCACACTAGCACATGAGTTTGTAATACCTACATCAATTAACTGAGATCATTCATAAGTGATATTCAGATCAAGTGGTATCAGAGATATAGGTTGTTAAGGTTAGACAAGCTTGTGCTGGATTTAGCTGTTGAATGCTAACTAGATCAAAGCTCAAATTAGGAGGAGAGTTGGTCGAAACTAATCCTGAAATTGGAAGAGTCTATCCTCAGAAGAAAATGTCAGAGGAAGGTTCTGTGGCACCAAGCCCTCAATTTATAGATAGGTTCCTGGCCATAAGGTCCATGGTAGAGGAAATGTATAAGGACTTTAGAAAACATAAAGATGAAGATTCATCAGGCTCCAAACAAGATAAAGGAGAAGAAGAGTCTCTCCTCCATGACCACTCAAAAGGCAAAGGGAAAGAAGAAAGCTTTCTCACACCTCTTAATAGCCTTGAACATAAAAGAAGACATCTTTGATTAAACTAGATGTTAAATTTGATTTACCAATATATGATGGAGTGTTGAATGCATATAATCTAGACAATTCGATTAGACAAATTGATGTTTATTGCAGAGTGCAGAGTATCGATTCAGACAAGAGAAAGATTCAGCTGGCCATCCTATGCCTTGGAGGCACTGCCTTGGTTTGGTGGGAAGGCAAGACCCAAGCTGACATGAAGAGACATGGTAAGACTCTTTCTGTCTGGAGTGAATTTGTTTTTGTAATAAAAAAGAAGTTCTATCCACTGGCCTGCATACAGAAAGCCATGATGAGCTAGCAAACTCTTGAATAATTGAAAGGGCAAACTGTACAAGGTTACACCCAAGAATTTAGGAAGAGAGCTTTGCCTCTAGGAATCTCATTAGATTCACCTGACACTCTATTGAAGTACATCGGTGGTCTACATAGATACATGAGGCACACTATCCTCATGTTTAATCCCACTAGTATAGATGAGGTATCTGTTCAAGCTATGCATCTAGAAGTTAGAGGAAAGAATGGAATCCCAAAAGTTGGGGGATCATCCCAACCCACTGCAAGCAAGAATAAGGAGAAAATAAAATAGAAATGCAAAGCAAGGAAGGCCAACATTGCATAGAAGAGAAAGTCTTCATGCACTCACTGTAAGAAGGATGGGCATGATGATGAGCATTGTTGGATTCTCCATCCAGAGCTTAGAACTAAGAAGTTCAAGGTCAAGAAGAAGAAGACTGCTGCAGCTATTCAAAAAGATTTGGGGTTGAACTCAGGAGATGAAACAACCATTGCAGTCACAGGTATAAAAGGTAAGAATTCTGAAGCACCTACTAGTAATTCTACACAATCTACTATTGATGAAGAAAATGAAAGAAAAAGACATTAGCTTTTCCATATTCGAGTTATTTCCAAACATCAAAATATTGATACTTTGTTTGATAGTGGCTCACAAGTAAATTTAATGTCTGAAGCAATTGTAAAGAAGTTGGGATTACTGACAACACCTCACAAGAAACCATACCCAATAGGATGGTTAATTGATAAAGCACAAATACAACTGACTAGATAATGCAAACTCAAGTTTTCTTTTGGGTCAACATTTGTAGATGAGGTTGAGTTAGACATAATTCCTTTGGATATATGTGGAATTTTTTTAGGAAGTCCTTACTTGTATGACAAAAAAACTATTTTCTATAGAGTTGAGAACAAGTATCTACTCGTTAAAGATGGAAATGAATACTGTAAGAGATCATAAGCTCAAGAATAATTACACTCTCATAAACTCAGGGCAGATGAAAAAAATTATAAATTCATGAAAACAATTTTTAATGATGGTTGTAAAGGAAAAGAAACATGATAAAACTAATGTATTTGAGGGTTGTGATGCTAAACAAAAAGCTGATTTAGAAAAATTTGTTTCAGAGTATGATATCTTATTTCAAGAACCTAAAGGTCTGCCACCCAAAAAGGAAATATTGCATGTAATTAATGTTCAGTAAGATGCTCCACTGCCTAACATTGGAATGTACAGGTTGTCTGCTTTAGAGAGTGTAGAAATCAAGAAGCAAGTGCAAGAGTTGCTCGAGAAGGGGTTCATCAAACCTAGCACATCACCATGTGGATCTCCAATCATTTTGGTGAGAAAGAAAGATGGCTTGTGGAGAATGTGCATTGATTATCGAGCAATAAATAAGATAAAAATAAAAAATCGTTATCCCCTTCCTCGCATAGATGATCTATTAGATCAATTGAAAGAAGCTTTTTATTTTTCCAAGTTAGACTTGCATAGTGGATATCATCAGGTCAGAGTTGCAGAACAAGATGCATGGAAGACTGCTTTCAAAACAAAGCAAGGATTGTATGAGTGGCTGGTTATGCCTTTTGGCTTAACTAATGCTCCTGCTAGTTTCATGAGAATAATGAATGATGTACTCAGACCTTTTCTTGATGATTTTGTTATTGTGTATCTGGATGACAAAATGATATTTAGAAAACATGGGAAGAACATTTAAAGCATGTTAAGCAGACACTAGATGTTTTGAAAAGAGAAAAACTTTATGTTAAACTCTCAAAATGTGACTTTGGCAAAAAAACTTTGAATTATTTGGGACATATAGTAGGGGGTGGTGAATTGAAGATAGATCCCTCTACGGTGGCAGTCATTGTAAACTGGCCTAAACCCAAATCTGCTACATAAGTTAGGAGCTTCTTAGGAGCAGCACAATATTGGAGAAAGTTCATTTCTAACTTTTCCTTAATTGCAACTCCTTTACATGCTTTAACAAGAATGAACAAGGTGTTTCAGTGGGGAGGCAAACAACAAAAAGCCTTCGACACCTTGAAAGAAAAGATTAGTACAACACCAAAACTAGCACTACCTGGTCTTCAAAGACTGTTTGAGATTCAAATGGATGCCAGTGACTATGCCATGGGAGCAGTTTTGATATAGCACGGTAAACCCATATGTTATCATTCAGATACATTTAATTCTATAGTAGTTAACTATCCCACATATGATAAAGAATTGTATGCATTAGTACAGAGTGTAAAAAAGTGGAAACATTAGTTAATGGGCAAAGAAACAGTTCTACATACTGATCATCAACCACTTCAATATCTACACTCCCAAACAAGTTGTAGCAATCAAGACACTATAGATGGATGGATTTTCTACAACAATTTCACTTAGTCATCAGATATAAAAAGGGCATACACAATAAATTTGTAGATATGTTATCTAGACCCATTATAAATGCATCTACTATACTTAAGCATAATTCTGTGTTACATGAGAGCTACATTGAACAATATGCTCAAGATATAGACTTTAAAGATGCATATGCAACTTTAAGTCAAGGAAAACGAGTAAAAGAATTGGACTATCACATTAAGGACTGACTCCTATATCATTGTGGGAAGTTATGCATTCCACAAACTGAAAGAGTAAAGATAATTCAAGAAGCACACACTTCTCTAATATTAGGTCACTTTGGGGTAAGTAAAACAGTTGCATAGCTGTAAAGATTTTGTTATTGGCCAAAAATGAACGAGACAGTTTCTAGATATGTAAGAGGGTGTACTATGTGTGCTAAAAGCAAGCCCAGCAATAGAAAACTAGGTCCATGGACTTTGTTGGAGGATTGCCTAAATCTAGGAAAGGTCATGATTATATGTATGTTGTTATGGATAAGTTCAGTAAAATGTGTATCTTGATACCATGTAATAAACAAATTACAACTAAACAAACTGCAAAATTGTTCTTTCAAGATGTATGGGTTCATTTTGGATTACCCACTTCCATTGTATCTAATCGAGACACCCAATTTGTGGGAAAGTTTTGGTCAAGTATGTGGGAACCGATGGACACCAAACTAAAGAAAAGCAGAACTTTCCATCCACAAACCGATGGCCAGATAGTAGTAGTCAACAGGACAGTGATCTAGTTGGTTAGGGGATATTGCAGTAAGCATCCTAAGCTTTGGGATGAACATTTGTGTTATGTGTATCATTCTTACAACTGAGCCAAACATTCTTCCACACAAAGATCTCCTTTTGAGACCTGTTTTGGTTTCACACCAAGGTCTCCCTTGGATTTTGTCTTTGGTAAGGACATAACAGTTGAGGGACACAACGATGTGGAAAAGCCAACTAGGTTCGTTGAAAAAATCCAAGAGATCCACCAGGCAGTATAGGATCAGCTGGAAAAGAGCCAGGCCAAATACAAGGCAAGGCATGACAAGCATTAGATGGAGCATAGTTTCCAAGTTGGTGATCAAGTCTGGCTATATATCAGCAAGGACAGGATGTAAGGTGAAGGTAAAAAGATAATGCCTATCAAGTGTGGACCTTTCAAGATCCTTGAGAAAATTGGTGAGAATGCTTTTCACCTTGATTTGCCAGCTTATATGCACGTCTACTCAGTCATCAATGTAGATAGCTTGAGACTATTTGAACCTTCATTAATTGAGGATCCCAAAGGGCAGAGTCAATTGCCTTCTATTGATGACCTGCTACCTAAATATATTAATGAATTGTAGGAAGACACAGTTCTGGCCAGGAAGGTGGGAACAACATGTAAGGGAGATGTTGAGTACCTCAGAATTGGGCTCAGGGGTTCAAAGCCGAGCAGTGCAAAATGGATAGAGATTGGATAGGTGAGAAAGTTGTATCCTCACTTAGTCAATGCTTGAAAACCAACTTTTGGTGGTCCAAAAGCTTTTTCAGTGGGAAGGTCGTGATCTGAATTGGATCCTTGATGATTATCAGAGTTCTATGACTGATTCAAACTATGTCAGACTCCAAAATCTTGTAAACAACAAGCTATCAGGAAGGACCTCTGGACAGTGGCAGTTGTAGCCAGCACAGAATAGCGAGGACCCTTGGTCAAAGTGCATTGATTGTTGGCCCATGGAGATCACGTAGTGGTGCAAACTAGAAAATTGGGAGTCTAGATCAGAAAATAGAGGTCGTTTTGCAGGATAAAAACCTCATAAAAGAAAAAGCCCCAACACCTGGTCATGTGAAAAATAGGGAAAATTGTGCTGAAATACCTGATATGTTAGAAGGAAAGTCTTGTGCTCAAAACCAGTAGAATATCGAAGGCATTTCAGGTGGTAAGCGGGTTTGGCAGAGGACCAAGTGATGCCATACACCAATGATGTGTGTCCGATGGATGAGAGAGAAAACCGCTCTCATCATAGGCTAACGGTTGAGCAACTCACCTGTGCGACAAAAGTGATGACTGTAGGATCTAGAGGCCCTAGCTCAATGACAGATATTGCACCTGACAGGAGACTAGGTTTGACGGAAGAATAGGCTGAGGCATATGACATTTGGGGTCCAACATGACCAATGAGCTAGAAAATATACAATTTTGTGGAATAACTGAAATAATGACTGTTCGAGGAAGAGCTGGTGCCCAGCCTCTAAGGAGACAAGTGGCCACCTCTCTATGAAACGCTACATGGTGGCAATGACATAGAAGTAAGGAATTCCAGCAAACAAAGGCAGGTGATCCAAAGAGCTGAAATAAGAAGTGAACGGTCACAGGACAAATTGGCTTTAAGCCACGAACAGATAGAGAATAGAGAGAGACATAATAGAGAGTGAAGCAAGAAGCAGAGAACTTAGAAGTCGAGTTGACTTGTAGAGTTAAGGCAGCATCGAGTAGATAGAACCAAGAAGGCTTGAGAGGTTCAAGCAATCCCTATGAGGATATCGATCGGGAACTAAGTACCAAATTAGACTCATCCCATTAAGACCAGTTGAGGTCGAGACTTGGTAAGGGGGGATTTTGTGTACTTTAGTGGCTTGGGGAATCCAAGTACCACCCTAGTAAGCATCATCTGTTCTAGAGATCTCAAATTGAGCTCGTCATCGTAAAAACTCTGCTTAAAGACACAATAGAAAAGGCCACCACTGAAAGCTAGACCAGGAGACGTAGCCGAGGAGGATTGGGTGAACTCCTTATTAAATTGTTGTGTTTTTCATTTTCTTGCAGTGTTTCTCTTATTGTTTTCCAATGCTTGTGTATTTTGCAATATTATCGATCCGTTGCTTAAAATAACATAGGCACACCAACACATGAGTTTGTAATACCTACATTAATTAACTGAGATCATTCATAAGTGATTTTCAGATCACTTCCCATTGAGGAATGTTGTCTCCACATCCATCTAGTGGATCTTCCACCACATTTTATCTGATAGTGCCAACATCGATCTAATCAATGAGTACCTTTCTACGGGAGAAAAAGTCTCATCGTAATTGATCCCCTCGACCTGTGAGAAACCCCGGGTAACAAACCTTGCCTTATGTTTCTCAACACTGCCATCAGCTGCTTGCTTTACCTTGTAAAGCCATCTAGAACTCCCCACTGACTTGCCCTGAGGCCTTGGGACAACATCCCACACACTATTCTATGATAGAGTCGTACTCCTCTACCATTGCATCAACCCAGACTGGTTTCTACATTGTATCCTTGAACGAAGAAGGTTCGGTATCTATACACTCCCCAACCAGGGCCATGTACCCAGTGTACCACTTGGGTGACCTCCTCTGTTTGCGCTGAGAAGATGGTTGTCCCACATTCTCTCGCACATCCAGCATCAATCTGTCAGCTTCCCTTGAGTGTTTCCGCCCATCTCTGGAAGTATCAGCATGAGTGGATGTCTCCACTCTCATATCCTCTACATCTGACTACTCCGCATCAATCTGAGGCTCCTCCTCCTTAGGAACTGAAAGTTTCTCCTCTTCATGTAACTTGAGCTCCCTCTCAAGTGACAGTTGCATGGATTTCTGCTCATTGAATTTCAGATCCCTACGTACCACGGTCCTCTAAGTGGAAGGCAGGTACACCCAATAGTTGTGAGGTGTATCCATGTAGCCCACAAGTATTCCCAACTCAGCTGTTGGGTCTAGCTTCTTCCTGGCATATTTGGTCACATGACAGTAAACTGATGATCCAAAGATTCAAAAGTGACTTACATTAGGTCACTTCCTCGAATAGGCCTCCATAGGTGTCTTAATTCCTAGTATATGGTGTGGGCTTCTATTCTGCAAGTATACTTCTGTATTGCATGCCTGTTATGAAACTAGCTTCAAGAAAGATAGGAAAGATAGATCAATTCCTTGGAATTCAGCCTCTTCGAGGGGGAAACCTCCTTTACATTACATAAATGAACAATTCTTCGATGATACAAATGACAAAATCTCCTTTCTATATATAGGAGTCTAAGGAGTCACAATATAACCCAGCCAACCTAAAAATAATAATATAAAGCCACAAAAATAACAATAGAGGGATTCTATGGGGTGCAGTAATAACAATATGGGGACAATAGGGGCACAACAACATTAATAAGGGGTACAACTACAATAGCAATGGGGTAATCACTAGTATTATAGGGACCCAACATGCCCCTCTCCTTCAAAAAATTGTTGTCCTCAACGCTTGAGTAGTTCTGGATGCTTCTGTATAAAATTCTCATCCTCCCATGTGGAATCTTCAGCATATAAGTTTTTCCACTTGATAAGATACTCTGAAATTGATCGATTTTGCAGCTGTCGAGTTCTTGTTTCTGTGACTGCTTCTGGTTCCAATATAATTTTTCCTTCCTCGTCAAGTTCTAGCAATATTGTTTGAACTAGGATCTTATCACCTATAACCCTCTTTAAACATGAAACATGGAAAACTGGGTGCAATCGAGAAGCTACATGAAGCTCCAATTTGTATGCCATAGTACCAATCTTTTGCAACACCTTGTACAGACCATAATACTTTGGTGATAATTTATTATCCTTCTTAGTTTTCTTGAAGGGCATTTTCTTATATGGTTGTAGCCGTAGGAATATCCAATCACCTACATCAAAACTTCTTTCACTGCGATGTTGATCTGCCTATTGTTTCATTCTATTCTGTGCCAACACGAG